>JAOXJP010048208.1:0-16132 GCA_025762735.1 Platanus orientalis
AGGTATATCTTTATTCTTTTTCTTCATATCTTAGTTTCTTCTTAAGTTTTTTTTTTTCTTTTTATATCACTTTCTTCTTATTATTTTTGTCATTCTTCTTCTTTCTTTTTCCTCTTTTTCTTCTCTTGAAACCTCTATTAAAAAACCTTTACTTTTTCTAAAAAATTTTGATTTGACATATCAAATCTTATCTGAATTTCATGAAATGTTAATTGTAGAACCCTGTCACACGTCAAAAACAACCATAAAATTTTTAGAATTTTTTGAAGCGTTAAAGGGGCATTTCCATAATTTTAAAATTTTTTATCTAAAATTATAAAAATACCATTTTGGGCTATTTTCTCCTCTTTTTCTATTCTAAATCCTCTTTATCTTCTTTATATGATTTTATTTTTTGATTTTTAAATTTTTTGGCTACTTGTTTGTTTCTAAACTCTATTCTTGATTTATTTCCTTCCGCATGCTTTATTTAAATTATTTGAGGCTTTGAAAAATTATTCTACACCAATTTTTGGTATCTTCTCCTTTGTATTGTATCAATTTTTGGTATCAGAGCAAGGTTTAATCAACTGATTCTATTTAGTTAAGGTCCTGACCCCTTTCCGAACTAACGTGGATCTTTGTTGAGATATCTTAGAACTGAACATACTTGACCAAAGCATCATGGAAGTATAAAGGCGATGTGTATAATAAATTAATTTTAAGGTTGGATAAGTTTGAAGCTAGCATAAATGTCAAATTTGCTAAGATTATGGTTGCCCTTCAAGTGAATGAGATTATTACTCTACTTCCCATATTAGCTCTAAAGCTTGAGTTTGCAAGCTAGACAACAGTTCACAAAAAGTCAAAGGCCAAGAAACGGAAGAGAATAAGGCAAAAGAATTTATGCAAAGCTTCTATACTTAGACCTCCACCAATCATGTTACAGATTATTACCTGATGCCAAACTTCACCAAAGCCCAAGAAGATTTTAGCTCGAGCAAAAACCCGGAAGCAAACCAGATCAAGATCAAGTTTCAAGAAGCCATAAACTCCAAAAGGTACATGTGAGTCATCGATTCTCAGACCTCCACCACATCATTCTTTAATCTTGAAGAGTTAGGATCATTTCAACGGAAGCTATAATGGAGAGTGGCCGCGTCAAAATTTGATGTTGAATTTCTTCCCACTCTGGGAGAATGATATGGACAATCAAACAAGACTTATGTATGTACCCCCACATAAGAGGGCATGGTTTAGATGTACATGCTATGTAAAGTTGATTAGAATAATTTAGGAGGGGTTAATTTTGTAATAAGGCCAATAATGTCATTGTTAGTTTACTTTTTTGGGATTTTAGTTGTTATCCTATTTTTCACTTTGGACCCAATTGTCTATGCCCAAAACTTGAATTTTTGGCTTATTTTTGTGTAATTAGATAGGTTATTTAGTTATCTTTCTAATGAAACCAAGATTGTGCAAATCCGAGGTGATTTGAGAAAGTTATGACCAAATTACTAAAGGGTGGTCACTAAAAACGGGAATAGTATTTTTTATGAAGTTTTGAGTTTTTATTTTTAGGAAATTAAGTTTTTAGAAAGTTTTATGTTTTTAGAAAACTTGGCGAACAAGTTTTAAGATTTTAGAAAGTTTCTAATTTTGGTAAGTTTCCAATTGCTTAGGTTTGTAAGCCTATTTAAAGGCAACCCCTCTCCTATAATTTGATAGTGAAGAATAAACAAGTTTTTGAAGATTTAAATGTTCCCAAAGTGTGGTTATAACCATGCTTTCCTTCCTCAAGGGTTAGGGTCATTCATGGCTCCCCTCTTTCTTCTTCTTCCATCCATAGGTGTATCTGCAAGCTCACTCTCTCCTTCAAAGTATATCTTTGTTCTTTTTCTTCATATCTTAGTTTCTTCTTAAGGTTTTATATATATATATATATATATATTTTCTATCATTCTTCTTCTTTCTTTTTCTTCTTCTTCTTTTCTTAAAACCTTCATTAAAGAACATTTACTTTTTCTGAAATTATTTGATTTGACCAATCAAATCTTATCGGAATTTCATGAAATTTTAACTTTAGAACTCTGTCACACGTCAGAAACGACAATAAAATTTTTAGAATTTTCTGATGCGTTAGAGGGACATTTTGATAATTTTTGGATTTTCTGTTCAAAATTACAAAATACCTTTATGGGCTATTTTCTTCTTTTTTTCTATTCTAAATCCTCTTTATCTTCTTTCTATGATTTTATTTTCTGATTCTTAAATTTTGTGGCTACTTGTTTGTTTCTAAACTCTATTCTTGATTTCTTTGCTTCCGCCTCCTTTGTTTAAATTATTTGAGGCTTTGGAAAATTATTCTACATCAATTTTTGGTATCTTCCCCTTTGTACTGCTTCAGATTTCCTATTGGTTTTCATTAAAACCTCCATTAAAGAACCATCATTTTTCTAAAATTCTTTGATTTGACCCATCAAATCTTATCGAAATTTTATGAAATTTTAACTATAGAATCCTGAAACACGTCAGAATCGGCCATAAAAATTTCAGATTTTTCTGATGCATCAGAGGGACATTTTGGTAATTTTTGGAATTTATGTCCAAAATTATAGAAGTACCCTTTTGAGGGTCTTTTCTCATATTTTCTTATCTTTTTCTGTTCTAACTCCTTATTATCTTCTTTTTCTGATTTTTAAATGTCCTTGGCTACTTGAAGTATTAAATTCAATTCTAGAAAACTTTTGCTTCTGCACTTTAATTCTAACCTTGTTTGAGGGTTTTGGAATTACTCTCCATCAATTTTTGGTATCTTCTCCTTTGTGCTGCATCATCTTCTCTCTCTCTGTCTCTCATATATATGTACATTAGAAATCCATACAACGACTCCTTTTTGTGCTAATTCTACAACTCATTATCCACACCTATCACACTCTCTATTAGCTAAGTTCTTTCATATGCTTCCCATTTGACTAGCCTTTTCCAATTCAACCCTTTTGCTAATGGTCTCTATGGCCAGTAATAACCAGGCCCAGTACAACCCCATCAAGTCTTTAATTCTAGCTTACACCCTCATCCTACAATACGTACTGTTCTTGGCTTAAATTCAAAGGTTTTTTTACCCTGATGCAGGATGGTCTGAAGACCAATGTACTCCTATGGGTAATGGGTCCAAGGTAGATTTGAAATAGGTCACAATGATTAAGGTTATATAGGTTTGAAAGGAGACAAACTTAGGAATCAATTCTGGATCACAATTTGGACAGAAATTGAGATGAACAAGAACCAATCTAGAGGTATCCAAATGACATGGAATTTATATGGTAATAGGTTTGTGTAAGAAGAACACACTGGCAAAATTTCAGCTTAAACAGATCAATAAAAGTATATAAAACGTACAAAACACACGTCTGATCTTGGAGAATACAACACAATATAATCAAAGTTCCAGAATAGAAAGGGTACTTATTTGGTGTGGAATCGATGGATGCCTCTATAAACCTGCAGTGGTAATAGTTCTAAAAGGATGAAAGTAAAAAGCTTATAAAAATAAAGGAGAAAAGGTAAAAGAATAAGAAATAAAGTAGAATACGAAAGATCAACAGCCCAACCACATGGTGTACAAGGGAGGCCTAGCCTCAACCTAGGTTTAACAAGGGAGGTCCAATCTCAACCACAAGAGAAAATCCCTACTTGTTCTCACAAATCCATTGGGGTTGGGGTGTTTAAATAAAGTACAAGAGCTGAGTTTTTAGAAACCTATATTCCCTTCCTAGATGCTACTTTCCAATTTTCTAAACTTGATCCTCAAGTATTACTAAATATTCAAGATCCCACTTGCTAAAACAATAACTACTTAAAGCCTAAACTTTTAGACCAAACAATACTAAACTTATAACTTTCATAAACATATCAAATGCAGCTTTCTAAAAACTCTATTCTTTTAGTAAATTAGTCACACCTTTACAAAATCACATTGGTTTGCAAAATCTTGGTCTCATTTGAAAGGTAACTAAAATAGCTTTTATAAAGACTCCAAAATCCAGCCAAAAAGGCAAATTTGGACCTAAAAAAATTTGGGCTAAGAGTAAGTTATGGGATTATAACTCAAAATAAATAAAAACATAAAAAACAAAACTTTTTTTTTGATAGAAAAACATTTTATTAAGAAAGAGACGAAAGTACAAGAAAGCGGGACGAGGAGTCCCAAGCAAGAGAGAAGGAGAAGATGGGGGAGCCAACAAAAAGCTCAATACTCAGACAAACCAATGACCCTTTCCCAATTTCTTAAAAGGTCCCCTTGAGGGATCTCATCATAACCCTTGCATCTTCTAGCCCAAAACATAATAGAATCCTTGGCTCTTCTATAAACCCTCCAGGTCGGCTCTGACTGCTCTCTAAAGGCACGATTATTTCTTTCCCACCAGATCGCCCAACACACTGCTACTGGCACCAAGCTCCAAAGCCTCTTGCCAAATGAGCTCAAAGCCATATTCCTCCAACCAAGCATAAGGCTCCCTAGATCCGCGGGGACAATGAAAGAGGAGCCGAAATCCCTCGAGATACCGCACCAAATATCCCATGAGAAAGTGATGCAGCATGCATGTAGGCTAGTGCGTGTGTGCTCAGGAGCTAGGAGTAAAATTGTAAAAGTAACTAATATAGATAAACAGGATTCCTACTTGCACTGCCACACACTAATTCAAGTGATTCTTTAAGTCAAGTTTGGCATGCATGATTAGAGTTAAGGTCTACAAAGTAAGAAACATAATTACACCTAAATAACATATGATGAATAGCAACTAATTTAGAAAGTAATAAAGTGTCGGGTTGCTGTCCAAAATTCTGAGGTTAAAAAAAAGTGTTCCAATAATCAAGTTTAATGCAAGATATGAAACTGGACATCAAGTGGCAGCAAGGAGAGCTTTAGGAAAACAAAACCATGAAGTCCAAGTGTAGAATTGAAGATGAGATGCTACCCAAGTACAAAATCCAGCAAGCTATTTTTTTTTAAAGGACATTTAACAAATATCATGAGAGCAGAATTTTAGAGTGTGCTAAAAGAGGGGGAGTTAAGCAATCTTTCAATGGAATATTGTGTAGGGAATTAAAAGGCTGTGATGGGGTGCTATTAAGGTCAAATTAAGAACTGGGATGTCAGAGAAAGCAGCCAGAAAAATATAAAGTTAACAGCCCACATGTATATGCCAAGACCCCAACAAATCACTACGTAAGGAATTTGAAAGAGAACAAAAACCAAATACCTGGGATCAGATCTTGATGTGAGAGGGATTCTTGAAGTTTTCTATATGCTGTCCATAGCAATCCAACCCAAGATATCGAAAAGTAAGGGATTTGATAGAAGTCCAAAATCTACCCCAGAAAAACAGAGGTGCCGCCTGCCTTGACAAAACCCAGGTATAGGTTTGTTATGATCAAAGCTTAGGGAAGGTGACTGGTTGCTCAAGTGTAGCCCAGGGGTTTACCACGCATCAGAGGAAACCAATCAAGCAAAGCCTAAGCTGTTTGGGTTTGGTAGCTGATCTACCAAAGTCTGTCCAGCAGCACAAGTCACGCCTGGTGTTGAGATTCTCCTTGAGAGTTTGATAAAATAACGAAATCTGATGCAGTTTCCCACTTCCCCTATGATCGTCCAGGGACTACATACCTTATAGATGCCCCAAATCTCTTCAGCTCTTACTCTGCAGAAGCTGGAGTTAAAACTTCCAAAATCTCTTTCATGCTCTGTTTCACGTCAGACTTGGAAAACTTCAAGTATGGCTCTCTAACGATTGAGCTTTGGATCGCTATTCCACGGCAAATAAGGTCGCCCAGCACCCTAGTACATTTCCAAAGTGTTGTTTTGTTTAAAACTTAGAACATGAAAGGCTTGACACTGATTCTTCTTGTAGCTATATGAGTTCAGCAACATAAAAACTTGTAAAATAAACTTGAAAGATAAAAAAGAGAGAAGTAGAAGAAGAGGAAGAAGACCTTAGACCCAAGGGGAAGGGAGTGACCTCTGCCACAACCGTTAAACTAGGGATTTCCTTAGACCCATTCCAGGGTTTTGCTTCTTCAACCTGCAAGCACAAGCAAGAGGAGGGAGAGAGTCCAAAACGTAAGAGGTTTTTTTCAACTTTTATTGCATCACCTCAAAAGACCAAATCATGGGCTCTTATAAGAGACTCCCACGGTTTAGGTTTAATACAAACAAGTCCTAAAAGGACTGAAATATCCCTAGGGCCAATAACACCCTCTCCAAACTACCCTCAAACAATAAATAATAACCAAAAACCCCAAATAAACTTAGAACGACTAAAATACCCTCAAAATTACATGTTCCCCTTTTACATGAGACACAACTAACATAAAGAAAATAAAAACATAACTAAAGGGCTGTGAACAAGGTCCAATCATCATCTCGGTCATGATGTCTGCATCAGAAAGGACAGTGGATAAGGAGATGTGAAGCCGTCTCCATGTCCTGATAGCAAAGAAGACATATACTAGGTAAAGAAAAACCTTTTCTCCAAATAGCTTCTGTGGTAGAAATCTTCCCCATCACCGCTGTCGACATGAAGAATTGGACCTTAAAAGGAACTTTGTGATTCCAAACTTCCCTCCATGGACCAATTGTTCGATGAGTCATAGCTATATGGTCATAACAAGACTTCACCGAAAACCCTCCACCCACTAAAAGTTTCCAAACCCACCTATCATCCTGGTACAGATCAACACAAGAAGCCTGTAAACGAGCAGGAAGAACTGCTACTCTGGGAACTTCCCAATTAAACAAATTCCTTCGAAGGATCGGGTTCCACACAATCTCCCTGCCTTGGAAAGAGAAATTAGCCGCCACCAGAGATGTTGGCTCCACTGCCAAACCGTACACATCAGGAAAGTCCTGTCTTAAAGGCCTCTCTCCACACCAAATATCCTTCCAAAACTTTACACGGCTGCCATTCCCCACTTCAAAAGCCAACTCTGCCCTAAAAGTAGATGCATATTGCACTATACCCCTCCAAGTACTGTACCCATAAGACCCCCTTGGGGCCATGTTATTCCACGGATCAGTAACTCTAAACTTCTCAGCCACAACCTGCCTCCATAAACTACCTGGGTCGGTCCCGAATCTCCACATCCATTTACATAAAAGAGCCTTGTTCATGGATTCCAACCGTTTCAAATCAGCTCCCCCCTTTATCTTTCGGACTGCATACTCTCTCCCAAGAGACCCGATGCATACCCCTTCCATCATCCCCTTTTCGCCACAAAAAATCTCTTTGAATCTTTTCCAAGGAATTACCAATTGACATAGGTATAACCAGGACAGATAGGAAATGAATTGGAATGCTTGCTAGAGAAGACTTTATCAAAGTGAGTCTACCTCCATATGAAAGATACCGAGCCTTCCAACCACTTACTTTTTCTTCATTCGATCCACCAAAGGAACCCAAACCTCCTTTTGTTTATATGTTGCCCCGAGAGGAAGCCCCAAGTATGTGGAAGGAAGATGACCTTGCTTGCACTCCATGTCAGCCGCCAATTGGTCCAAATTAGGGACCTCGCCTATAGCAATCAGGGTACTTTTACCCAAATTTAAACGAAGGCCTGAGACTGCCTCATAGCACCGCAACACACATCTAAGCATCCTAATTTACCGTTGGGAATTCTTACAAAAGATGATGGTATCATCTACAAATTACAAATGGTATAACACTAATCCCCCATTTCCCAATGAAAAACCTTCATACATACCCACCTCTGCTGCCCTCTTTAGCAAACCCCCCAACACCCCTGCCACCAAGAGAAATAAAAGAGGGGATAGAGGATCTCCATGATGAATCCCTCTGCGGCTCCCAAAGTGCCCCTTCGGAACCCCATTAACCAACACAGAAAACGAGGCCAAACTAATACACCTCCACATCCATTGCCTCCATTTTACCCCAAAGCCACATCTCCTCAAAACGTACATAAGAAAGTTTCAATTAACGTGGTCACAGGCCTTTTCTAGATCCAACTTACAAATCACCCCAGGCTTACCCTCACGTATCTGAGCATCAATACATTCATTAGCACATAGCACCCCATCAGCCATAGACCTCCCTTCAAGAAAAGTACCCTGCTGCTTGGAAACAATACCCGGAAGCACTTCCTTGAGGCGAGTGGCAAGACACTTGGATAGAATTTTATAAGTGTTTCCCACCAAACTTACCGGCCTGAAATCTGACAATTGATCTACCCCTTCCCTCTTAGGGATAAGGGCAATATAAGTGGCATTACTTCCCCTATCCAAAAAACACTTCTCATAAAAGTCCTTAAAAACAAGCATTAAATCCTCCTTGATTACGTCCCAACAAGCCTTATAGAATGCAATAGTAAACCCATCCGGACCCCCGGCGCCTTATCCCATCAAGAAGTCAAACTGCTTTTTTTTACTTCTTCAACCCCAAATGGTCTTTCCAACCAATCCGCTTGGCCTTCCCCTAGAGCAGGTAAAGGCAACCCATCCACATTTGGCCTTAAAGACCTATCCTCCCTGAACGAGGTTTTGAAATAAACCTCCATGTAATTTTGAATATCTGCTTCATTCTCAACTCACTCGCCCTCAATATAAAGGCTATGAATATAGTTCACCGATCTTTTGATAGATGCCATCTTGTGGAAGAACTTGGTATTTTGGTCTCTTTCTTTTAACCACTGCATACGAGATTTTTGGCGCTACATAATCTCTTCCATTTCCAAAATCCTCTCTAACTCTTTCTGAGAGGCCTTGCGAGCAACCATATCTCCCGAATCCAGACCCTTCTCCCCTTCCTTTCTGTCCCAACTAGCTATATCATCTATGCAAAACTTCTTTTTCTGCTCGATATCACCAAACACCTCTTTGTTCCAAACTCTCAAACAATTCTTAATAACCTTCAACTTCAGCCTAAATCTCTGACCTGGAGGACCCCAAACATCAGAATCCACCCATCAGCTTTTGATCAAATCTACAAAGCCCGGATGGAGAAACCACATATTCTGAAATTTAAAAGGTCTAGGTCCTGAATGATATATGTGCTTGCCTTCTAAAACAATGGGGGTATGGTCGGATCTCACCCTGGGTAACGCATGAACTGACACCGGATTGAAATGATCATCCCAGTCTGACGAAATGAGGAATCGATCTAATTTGCTAAGGGCTACCCTCTCTTGGGAGTTTGACCATGTGTATCTAGCCCCTGCAATTGGGATATTGATAAGACCATTCTCATCGACAAAATCATAGAACATTTCCACTCCCCTTGTTCTTTTGACAGCCCGATTTCTCTCCTCTAAGTGCAACACCTCATTGAAATCCCCCCCAATACACCAAGGCAAATCCTTCCTGCTTCTAATTAAAGTCAACTCTTCAATGAACTCTCCCATCCTGTCACCTGATGAAAGTCCATATACCCCTGTAAGAACCCACTTCTAATTATCTCCCAAAACTACTACTACTAATGAGACCGAGAAACTATCCACCCAAGATTCCTCGAACTCCACAACATCTGCAGATCATTAAGACCCCACCAGTGGTTCCTATCGAGGGCAATGCTCTCCAATCCATATTTGCGAAGTAACAAACACTCCTCACCGTATCCTATTCGATAATCTCCAACTTTGTTTCCTGAATAATAACCACATCTGGTTTATGTCTACATACCAACTCTTTCACTAATCTTCTTCTGTCCGCACTTCCCAAGCCCCTCATGTTCCATGACATGATTTTGCACCTCATCTGTAACTGTTCTTTGTCCCTCTAGTCCTCCTTCCAAATCCCTCACCATCCGTAGCTCCCCCAGTATTATATGACAAACCCCATGCCAGGTTTTTCAACTCCCTAGACAGCTTGATTTTCTCCTTTGGACCACTATCCATGACCTAGCCTTGGAATTTGACAGCTCGTTTTTCCAACTCCGCAAACAACTCCCAAGCCATATATTTCAGTCCTTTAAATGATAAGCCCAAAACTTTGCTAACTTGTTCAATTGTATTCAACACCCAATCTGAAACTGACGAAATTGGGGTCTCCTCGATCATTTGACCAGAGCATGGAGTGAGAGCCAGTTGTCTACCGTGGGCCAGCTTTACTGACTCTCCCACCGAGCATTGAAAGCTCTCCTCCATCATCTGGGATGTTGGCTTAAGCTCCCTCCCCCCACATGCCATGTTCCGATACCCTACAAGCAACACTGAAGCCAAACTACTCCCTATCCCCTGTTAGTTCACCTGAGAGGTAAAACACACCCCTCCAAGATTCATACCATCCGACCCATAACTTGAACTTCCATAGCACCCAGAGAAGAAAGAACTGAAATTCCCCCAATTCTCCCTCCTTCCCAATAGATCTATTGCCCTACTTACCTCCAGGTTGTCGAATTCTACTGAAGGTGGAAGTTCCAACTCTCTCTGATCACCCTCCCACAAAGTAATCCCCCAATTACTTGGATCAACTTGCCTCTTGTCCCCTGCTACTTCCTTGCACCGCAGGGGTCTCGATTTCGGACGCCTCAATTCCCTGATACACATTTCCTCAGCACCCAACCCCCTGTTTGAAATTACTTCAATCAGACAACGCAACAAATCTTCTTCGCGTTGCAGAATAAGGGTGTTCACCCTCAATACCTGAGGATTTCTAGGGATATAGGGCTGTAGCTGATGACGCCTTGAAATTACGCACTCTTCCTCAATCCCTTCCTTTGCCCTTGTTTCGTCAACTGACACAGACGAAATGAAATTAAACTGATCGATCTCCTTATAAACCCCAGAATTACCCCTAAACCCCTCCGCTTCATCACTTTCCACATTTAGGCCCTCCCGATTAACGGAAATTACCCCGAGCCCCTTATCCTTTCCACTTCACTCCCCCCGCATGTCTAATTTGCTTCGGGCCCCCTCCGATAATACTGGATTATCAGCTAGCCCCCCCCCCCCCGATTGTCGAAAATACCTGGAACCCCCTCTCTATACTCCCTTTGATCCTTCCGCTGTTGGAATTCCCTATTTGCTCCTTCGACTCCCTTTTTAGAAGGGAAGCTCTTACTTACCCACTCTTTAGTGGATAAGTTTTGATCAACTCTCCCCAACTGCCCTCCTTCCCCTTCTTTCTCCTTCCTCCTTTGCACACCTATACCCTTCCCACCAATCTACTTCGCCTGAGCCACGTCACTCGTCTGGCAGGAGATCGTACTCGAGAGTTATCTAACACACGCAACGACCTCAATACGAACCCCATTTTGAATTTGAAACTGCTTTACTGCCCCGCCTATCGTCTTGCTTGCCGTCGGCCATTTCTAAGGTATCCTCTCCGACATTTCTACCTCCAGAAACAGCAGAAACTCCTTTCCCTTATCAAATAAGAAAATCACATGTGGGATTTTCTTCAAGCTACCTGCGCTACTCCAGATTCGAGCAATCTCATAGGAAGTCCAGGTTTCTTCATCCACCTTTAGGAAACCACTGCACAACCCTCCTATTGCCCTAAAAAATCCCACTGACCATAAGTGTAGTGGGAGCCCACTAAAGGCGATCTTCCAAGGTTTCACTTCTACACTGCCCCCCTTCGCTTCCGGCTCCCATCTGTGCAATTCCACCCCTTCGGAATTCTTAATTAACACTTGCCGGAGATTTATCAGTTTGGTAGCAATCCCTTCAGTTTCCGGAAGCAACACGCATCTCAGGGAATCCATGTATCGCCACACCAGAGGTCTAGCCAGCCTAAGAATTTCTCCCAGCCGATTACACACCACATCCCAGTCCATCAGGGTATTCTTCCTACGACACATCACTGCATACTCCCAACACCCCAGAGATGAGCTCTTCCCATAACATATTTGGATTCCTAATGTATTTCTAACCCTGATGATCTCCCCCTCGATTAAAGGCCATCTACTAGACCAGAAAACAGGTATCTACCTTGCCTCATGGGACCTAGTTTCTACCAATCTTCTGGATTCCGAACATGATCCCCCAACCATATCACCAACCTCCAAAATCCCCTCCTTAATGGAAGTCCATCTTGATTCATCCTCCCCAGCTGGTATTGCTATAGACTTCCCTTTTCCCAACTCATCCAACAGGGATATCAATACAAATCTCCTTTTTTGGTTTTCTAGCCTTCGGAACTAGATGATATTTGCGCCATCCTTCCTTGATCTAATCAGACGCTTGTTCCAGCCCCATTTTATAGCATCTTTCAGGCTTTCGCACAACCATCCAGCATGACGAGCCCTTATTGCAATGTGAGCTTGAAAACTGTGGCCTCTTTCGATGATTGCTATCAACTTCTCCTTCCCAGCCCAATCAATCCCTATATCAAAAGTCTTTGATTCCACCTGAATAATGTGTTTCCTCTTCGATTCCATGATATGGTGACTAATTAATGGTGGTAAGAAACAAGGGACCACATTTATGTCTACTAAGAGTTGGACCTCTACTTTGGCTCCAGTAGAGGATCTCCACATGCCCGGGACATTGTTTGGAGTTTATTTTTTCATTTAGTAGGAGTGTTTTTATTTTTACTAGACATTATTTATGTCTCTTAAAGGGGGGGTACATTTATGTGAGGGTAGTTTAGTCCTTATTTGTTTATTAGGGGTTTTTATGTCTTGTACTTTAGATTGGGGGTATTTTTTATATATGTTGGAGGTGTTTAGGGATATTTTAGTCCAATTTTTTGTATCTAGACCTAGCCGTGGGAGTCTATATATTGACCCCACGACTTGGCCTCTTTATGCTATGAAAGAAAACAATTTTTGAATGTTGTTTTTATTCTCTTCTTCCTCTCTTTGACGTAAAGACCAGTAACCCAAAACCCTGGAACGGGACTTGGTTTCCACCTACTTTAACATTGTTGGTGGAGGCCAACCCCTTCCATTCGGGTTAAATGGATCCCTAACCCCATCTTCCCCATTCTAACAAATTTTCACATGTTTATACTTACTGGAAATTTCACCAACTTCCACAAATCTCATCAACACACCTTCATCTTCAGAGTTTTGACCAAGGCAACACTTCTAAGGTGTGCTACAAGGCTGGGCGACACCATTGGAGCAACCAAACAGCAGAAAAACTTATTTCTTAACCTAGGAAATCCCATAGGATTCCCTAGGTAGCGTCAACAAGGTCCTGGATAGATTTTGGAAGTCAATCTCCCAGCACCCAAGAGTGGGGACTTAATTCAGTTGGAACACAACAGGGTGAGCTAGACCCTTGGACAACACAGGTGGAGGTGGAGGACTGCCCAAAACTACAATCAAATGCAAACCCTATAAGGGTGTACAAGAGGGTGGCGGCACTTAGGTGTTTGGAGCAGATTTTCAGGACTCAACAAATCTCCTTTGTTTTGGCTTATTTGATTGAGATTTTGATTGGACTCTCATGGGAGGACATCAAGGCTTCATCAACAATTAAAATCAGGTTCTATCACTCCTATTTGGAATCCTTTTGAATCCCTAGAAAATAGTGATTTGTTGGTAGTTATGGCATAGACTGTGGGACTGATCAGTGCTATTTTTTGGGTGTTTTTCTAACACCACAGCCCCTAATTTTAACCCTAAGATAAACATAACATCAGCCCATTAAATTCTCTACAAAATCCCATTGCTTGGTTTCCTTAACTCCATCAATTGCTTTACTTTAAGTTTTCTGCTCACATAGTGTTTAATAAAATTTCCTATAAACAAGCATGCAGGAATTTATACTTGGACAGCACCAGGGTGTGTTCCCACTCCTTGGAATTAAACCTCTTGCTCTCTAAAGTTCATATCTTTAGTCCCACTACCATCTACATCACTTTGTATATCAATTTCCATGTTTTGAACACTTTATTGCACACTTTTTACACTCAGAATTTTCTGAACACCAAGCTTATTTTCTATTGTTCTCTAACTTAGTTGGATAATCTAGCATATTATTAGGTTTCATCGATGTTTCTTACATTGTTTTCCTTAACTCCTTTAATGTCTATCTATTTAAACTAAAGAACATCTAATTTTCTTGTGTTTGGTGCGAGTAGGAATCTAGGTTATAGCACTTTATTACTTGTGTGATTTTATACTTAATCTCCTTCACACACACTTCACTTACCTACCTGCATGTTGCATCAGATTTTAGTATTAGAGCCAAGTTTCAACTAGTCCCTACTTAGTTGGGTTTCTTGGGAGTATTCTTTCAACTAGTTCAATCTAGTTGTAATCTCGATGAATATTGGATGGCTTGATTTATTTGCAAAGTCTGATAAACCCTGAAATTTTAGGAAAGGGTTTAAACCCTGAAATTTTGGAAAAATGACATAAACCCTGAAATTTTAGAAAGAACCCTAAACCCTTGAGTTTTGGAAAGGACCCTGAAGCAAAAGCTATATATGAAAGGCAGAGTTGTTGGTTCATTCTTTTTCTTAGTTTTGGGCTAAACCCTAGAACTTTTGGAAACAAGGCTCTGAAAGTTATAGAATCCCTGAAAAGATGAGATGGTTCTTCTAGTGAGCACTGAGTTTGTTTTCCCTTCCGGGAAGACAACTAAAATAGGAATTAGTGTGTGGGGTGATCAAAACCTTATCTCTACATCTTTTGTTGAAGGGCTCCTACAAGATCCAGAAAATCTAGAATATTGTGGGTATATTAAGGAACATGTTGCTCTTATTCAGTTCCACCACAGAAGAGACTATTTCGATAATACTGAATGCCTAGTGTGTGATTGCTCTTTAACTGACACACCAGCGATTTTAGACAGGCGGTGGATTGAGGAGAGAAAAGTTATTTTTAAAAAGGAGACTCAAGTGTTACGACTTTATAACTATGATGTATAGTATCATCTCCAACTCAAACCTGCTAAGAAGGTACCATTAATTGTAATTAAAAGTTTTCGGAATTCCACAAATAAGAAGACTAAAAAGAATGTCGATGCAGTTAAGGAAGAGCCCAAGATAGAATCCAATGAAAACCCAAAACTGTCTAATGAAGAATGCAAGCCTACAACTAAGGTGGAGGGTGAGGATCTTGTTGCGAAAGTTGTTGAACAGGTTAGTGTTGATGTGTCGAGTGTGATAGAAGTGGTGATACAGGATACATGTGATGTTGTTGCCTTAGTTCCTGATCAACCCAAAATTACTATTCCTGACTCTGAAAAGTTGGAATCAGAATAAACATCTCCATCCGATACAAAACCAAAGCACCTTGCAGTAGTCACATTACTTGATGAGTCAGATATTAGAGACATTATCAATCATGTATAGATTCATAGCCACTTACAATTCTTCCACAGTTACATGAGCCTGAGATAGTTACACATGAGGTGCCTAAGGATGAGTATTATGAGGTTTTTCTGCGACCAACTACTTATCAGAAGATAAATGATGTGGAATATGAGGTCTACCCTACATCAGACACTTGTAAGAAGACATGATTACATCATAACTTGGTTTTTGGCAATTTTGGTTTATGGATATGGGGTTTGAACTTCCCTATTATGTTGATTATCTCATTTTATTTCTTTCTTTCTTTCTTTCTTTCTTTTTAAAGATTACGGTAATTTTATAAAAAGATAGGTAAAACTAAGCAATACAAGAGATGCTCGAGGAAAGCAAAGTCGTAGCCTAAACAACAATGACTATGATAAGTTAACATGTTAATAATGAAAGATATGTGAGTCCCAGTCATAAATCCACAAAGTGAAAGGAGGCCCTTTCCTCTTTTGAGCATTAAACAACCATCCGTAGATTTGGGAAAGAGTGGCATCAAGGATAATACGAGCCTCCTTCGAGGTTCCCTCAAAGATTCTCCGGTTCCATTCCTCCCAAATTGCCCAGCACAAAGCTGCTGGCACCAGCAACCACATTTGCTTGGGCCCATGTCGCCAAGCACCAATATCTTAGTTCAGCCAACAGTGTAAAAGGCTCCGCATATCTCTCGGCTGTACCCAATCAACCCCAAATCGGTAGATAAAATGATCCCACAAAGATCGAATCCAAGGGCAATGGAGAAAGATATGGTTTGCAAATTCTGCATCTGTCTTGCATAAGCAACACAAACAACAACAACAAACAGCCTTATCCCAACTATTTGGGGTCGGCTACACGAATCCTGTTCCGCCATTCCGCTTTGTTTAGGGCCTTATCTGCTGT
>JAOXJP010048218.1:0-16132 GCA_025762735.1 Platanus orientalis
GTACGAACATGGACAGCCTATTTGCTTTAGTTTACACGGTTCCTACCACAACAAGTGTGAAACTCCCACCTCTTTCACTTTTCTATACCTTCTTTCTTAAAATCTCTCTTCTATTTGAATCGATTCCCACCTCTTTCACTTTCTTATAACATCTTTCCTAAAATCTCTCTTCTATGTGTTTCCATCCAAAACAATAAATCTTCTATCACTCAATCTCTCTTTCTAAATAAACATTTTAAAAAAAATCCTGATATCTCTCTTCTATTTATTTCCATCCAAAAATAAATAAATCTCATATCACTCAATGTCTCTCCCTTTCCCTCTCTCCATAAATTATTGTTTCCATCCAAAAATTTCTCTATGTTTCTTTCTTCCATGGGTTATGACATATGCTTGAATCTTCATCAGTACCCGTACGAACACGGGTTCACCCGCTAGTTTTATTTTTTATATTCTAAGTAAGACACTTTAAAAGAGAGGAAAAATTAATTTAGGTCTACGTCAAATTTTTAACCATAATCTTTTTGACAAGTAGGTTTTTAGTATTCGATAGAGATGAAGGGAGAATGCATATCATTAGATGGTAGAAGGGGAATTTTTTATTTTTTATTTGTAATTAATCCAACTCGCAAAAGAAATTTGCTAATAAGAGTTCATATCTGATATAAAATGTGGGGTTTTCGCCCATAAGGACATTTTTTCTCGTTAGAAGCAAAACTTCAAATATTTGACTTGTGATTTCCCACTTCCATAACCCATTACCCCTTTGGAGTGCTGAATTCATGGAATGATTCTCCCCATTTCTGTCAGTGGAAGGGGTTACATGTGGTCTTCGACATCGAAGAGTCAGAGTCTTGGATCTGGAAGGTTAACAGTTGGTAGGAACCCTATCTCCCTTCATAGGAAATTTCTCATTCCTTAGGATGATCAATCTTCAAAACAACAGCCTACATGGTGAAATCCCCCAACAAGTTGGCCATTTTCTTAGGCTGCAATTTCTCTTTCTAAACAATAATTCTTTTCAAGGAGAAATTCCAGCCAATCTATCCTACTGTGCCAATCTCAGACGTCTTCGGTTAAGTTACAACAATCTCCAAGGAAAAATCCCAACCGAGTTAGGCAACTTGTCGAAGCTTGGTAACTTGAGTATTAACTTCAATTTTCTGACTGGAGGGATTCCATCTTCTATTGGTAACATTTCATCTCTTTTACTTGTTTCTCTAGGAGGGAATAATTTGGAGGGAGTTGTTCCTGATTCAATAGGCCAATTGACAAGGTTAGAGTTCCTTTCACTGGGTCCGAATAAGCTCTCAAGTACAGTTCCTCCCTCCATTTACAATATCTCATCACTCACCACTCTGTCTTTGGCAAAAAACCACCAGATATTGGCCTCAATCTTCCTAATCTTCGAGTTCTTAATATGGGTACAAAATATTTCAGTGGAACTGTTCCTGTTTCTTTATCCAATGCAACCTTACTTGAACATATTCACATAATAAACAACAATTTTAACAGAAAAATGGTTGTTAATTTTGGTGGCTTAGAGAGACTTTGGTGGCTATATATGGGAAAAAAATACTCTTGGAAGTGGGGAAGACAATGACCTAAATTTTCTCACCCCTTTGACCAATTGCAACAAATTAATAAAATTGAGTTTATCTGCTAATCGTTTTGGAGGAGTGCTGCCTCACTCTATAATCAATCTCTCAACCAAACTTACAAGACTATCTATGGGAAGAAATAAGATATTTGGAAATATCCCTACAGGGATTGAAAACCATGTAAACCTAGAGCGATTGGATATGGCGCGAAACCTATTAACAGGTACAATGCCTCCATCTAGTGGGAAGCTTCAAAAGCTAAGGCCCAATCTGGTTGCCTAGAAAAGGTTTTCTCATGAAAAACTTTTCTCCATAAATCACTTTTACGTTATCTGATTGCCATGAAAAGCTGGTTTTGTCATGTATTTATCATGATTATTTTCTTTTCTTTTCTTGTGGGAGTTTTTTTTCTATTCCTTCCTTTTCTTTTCTATGCAATTCATGGCAACCAGACTGGGCCTAAGAGTATTGTCCTTATGGGGAAATGGATTGTCAGGGCAGATCCCCCTCTCCATAGGCAATATAACTCAGTTGTTTAAATTCAGGCTAGCATCTAACAACTTAAACGGGAACATCCCTTCAAGTCTTGGTAATTGCAAATTTATGCAATACTTGGACCTTTCTCAAAATAACCTTAATGGCATCATACCTAAACAAGTCGTTAGCTTTTCCTCCCTATCAATTCTCCTTGACTTGTACAATAACTCCTTGACTGGTTCCCTCCCGTCTGAAGTGGTTAACTTGAAGAGTCTCGGATTCATGGATATCTCAAGAAACAATTTGTCTGGTGAGATCCCTAGTACGCTTGGTGATTGTTACAGGTTAGAAAAACTTTATATGGAGGGTAACTCTTTCCAGGGAAATATTCCTTCATCTTTGAGCAGTTTAAGAGCTATTCACGATTTAGATCTCTCCCGCAACAATTGAACTAGCCGAATTCCAGAATATCTAGAAAACTTTCTCTTCTTGAAATATTTAAATGTCTTTCAACAATTTCGAGGGTGAGGTACCAAAAAATGGAGTCTTTGGAAATGCAACTGCAATTTCGGTGGTAGGAAATAATAAGCTTTGTGGGGGAATCCTTGAACTACAGTTACCTGCTTGCTCCAATCAGAAATCAAAGAACAGAGAAAAGATTCTTCTCAGAATTGTCATTACAATAGTCGCTTTATTGTTCTTGGCTTTGTCATAATAACTTTTTTTCTTATTTATTACCAGAGAAGAAAGGCAAAGAAAGAAGCTTCTTCCACTTTCTTACTGGTGGATGGGCATTTAAGGATTTCATATAATGAGCTCCAAAAAGCAACTGATGGATTTGCTTTAGCTAATTTGATTGGTGTGGGGAGTTTCGGTTCTGTATATAAAGGAATCCTATATATAGATGGAAGACACACACCGGTTGCTGTGAAGGTATTGAACCTTCAACGACAAGGAACATCCAACACTTTTATGGCCGAATGCAAAGCCTTAAGAAATATTTGGCATCAAAATCTTCTTAAGATCATAACTTCTTGCTCAAGTGTGGATTTTAAGGGTAATGATTTTAAGGCTCTGGTTTTTTAGTTCATGCCAAATGGGAATCTGGAGAGCTGGTTGCACCCAAGTATAAAAGGACAACACCAATCTAGATACCTGGACATTAGCCAAAGACTGAGCATAGCAATTGATGTTGCTTGTGCATTGGATTATCTTCATAAGCATTGCCCAACACCTATTGTTCATTGTGATCTAAAACCAAGTAATATTCTTCTTAATGATGACATGACCGCTCATGTGGGTGACTTTGGACTAGTCAAGTTCCTTTCTAGGGCTACCAGCAATTCTAGTGAAGGTCTACAAAGTTTGGCTGCAATTAAAGGAACAATTGGATATGTTCCTCCAGGTTTGAATACTTTTCATCTTTTTTTTATGTTTTATGCTTTAAATTATTGGTAGTTTGAAGTGATTTATAAATAATTATACATTCTTTAGACATACTTGATGATATAAAGGGCCACTATTTGAAAAACTAAGTTGCAATTCATTTAGGGCTTGTTTGGCAGTCACCTGTAATGTAATAATTTCATTTTGAATTCCCAAAGCATTTGTTGCCATAAAGGAGGAAGGATTTTATCTGCCTCCCTTAACGAATGCTTCATCCGCTGGGCGTCTGATGCAGCAGAATAGAAAAAGAAGAATAATTCTTCTGAAAATATTACTAATTGCAAGATACTTTCCTTTGAACTACAATGCCACATAAATACTATTTCGTACTAAAATGAAATTAGGAAAGCAAATAACGAAAAATAGAAAAACATGTCTAAAAATATATTTTTATGCCTAAAACAGAATTTTACTATAAGTAGCAAAATTGCCCTTTTCGAGGCCTAAACGATGGAATTTGGCTTACAGACGAAAAATCCATTGTTGCATAATGGATCTTGAAGATCTCACCATTTCCATTAAGACTGTCAAATTTCGTGCAATTCTAACACTTTCCATAAATAGCAAAATTTGTGCCAATTATGTCAAATTCTACCAACTCTTGCCTTTATTGCAAAGATCTTCTCGGTCAAGATACTCCAATGCCATTAATTCAGAATTTAACAACTCAGCATCTGTCGATCCTTCTACATCAGAATTTGAAATGGTTCAGTTTGAAACAGAGTGAAATCCAACATGCTATATGCATGAATTAAGGAATATGGGACCCACCGGTTAGAAAGTGTTCAACATAACCGGTCCTAGAATGAAGCCGGGACAAGGTTAACCAACCCTAAAGGGTCCTTTTTAAAAAAAATAGATTTGGTTGGATCATGGAAAGTCATCCAAAGTAAGGTTAGAAACTGCTTAACCTTAACTTGACCCAAATTCAAACTAGATTGTGGTTGGCTAACCCTAACCTGGAAAAGATTAGGCAAGTTATAAAATAGTCATTTTTGGGAATTGCCTCCTTTGAACTCCAAATGAGTAGATTCGCGAAGCTCAAATCCATCAAGACCAAGGAAGTTAATCATCTAATTTTTGGTTAGATTATCTAATCTTGTTGATCTTTGATCCAGATTACCAAGTGGGTCCTCACTTTCATGCAAGTGTATCACTTGTACAATGCAAGCATAAACACTTGTACAATGCAAGCATAAGAGGTTTGAATGCTCATTCTCTTTCTGGCCGAGCTATGAGTTACGTTACATCGTGTTACAAACAAGTGTGTTAGATTAGATGCACACACGCTAGGGTCGATTACACCAAATTACATTGAACCCTCCAATGGCTAGAATTGATGCTTATGGATTCATCACACATTCAACCCCCCTCAAAAAAAAAAAAAAAAAAAGACCAAAATTACCAATGATATGTTCCTAGTTCCTATGCCCAAATGAGATGGACGCAATATCCAAGAGAGAAGCGTGAGTCTTGAAATCACTTGTAGCATTCCACATGTGATTATGCTAACGTTTCCCACACCTATAGTTTGGGCATGCTTGTGATGCAGTAAAAGGCTTAGGTAACCTTACCAAAAAAGAAGAAAAGAGATTTTGAAAACGAACAAGTCTCAATGGTTTGAACGGAACCCCCCCTTTTTACTAGCATTTTGTGTTTTTAAAATTTTCAATTTTTCTTATTTTAAAGTTTAGTTCCACATTGGCTTGGTTGGAAAACTTTTTCTAGATATAAGTTAAAACCCCCCCTCATATTGTGTATTTTGAGAGAACTATCTCCCATGTAGCGGTGGTGCAATGCATCCACATGCATGTGCATGGGTTCGAGCTCTAGTTCGAGTATGGGTGCAAGACAATCCTTTTCGATGTATAAGAGGAGTTTTCAAAAAATCCATGACTATAGAGTTGGGTTTAGCTAGTTTGCAATTGAACAATGTGTTTCAAGGTGGAATTGCGACTGAGGTTCATTTCATGATTAAAGCTTGGTTTCAAGATTGGGTTGGATTTGTGAAGTAGCTTAGTTGCTGATGGGTCTAATAATTTGTTAAGCAAGCCAATTCGTACCAAAACCCATCATATCACCTTGGGAATGGTATAATCACGGATGTGAGGCCTGATTGATGTCCTACAAAATGTGGACATGTGTGGATAGGTGAAACCCATTATATAAGGCCCAATAAGAAGGCATAAAATGTGAATGATTTTGAGAGAAAAAAAATGAGAAAAAGAGAAGAGGAGGAAAACTAAGAGGGCTATGGACTTCCAACATGTGTGTGTGTTATGTTTTAAAATCAAGGGTCCTTGATGCACAATGGGTTCTTTAAAAGAACAAACAATGAGTTGGAAGTGTTAACATTGTCTTTGTGACTTAGTATTGACATGTGATGTCCACCTTACCAAAGGGAAACTCGAACAAAATTTTCATAAAATTTGGACAAATTTTGAAGCATCCGATCATAAAAGGGCAATAAGTTTGTATAGGAGGTATCATGGATTTCTCTGGGGAATGCATCACATTGAGAGACAAGACTGAGTCCGAGCTTAGTTGTATCATATGGTTAGCTTGGCCACGGTCCCGTGCACATAAAAGTGGGAGGCCTCGACTATCCTCAAAAAACATGATAACAACACCTCATTGTCTCGGATTAGTTTGGTGAGAAGTATATCTGGTTTGATTAGCTAAGTATGTATGCAACTTAATGATGTGAAGCCTGATGACTCAACCTTAACTTAAAGACCCTAAAATTCACCCCTTACCTTGTGATGAATTTGATGAACTCAATAACTCTTGCAAGCGATTTATGACTTCAAGGATTCATGCTAGAATCTAACATAAGAAGATACATCACCATATGCTAATAATATATAAAGTAATTTGGTGGTTGTTAAATTTTTTTATTTATATATAGGCTGTTTTTCAAAAGAATATAAGAAAGGAAAAAAGATCTTCTACACACAATTTGTCTGTCCCCTTATGTCTCCACACAAAGGGTGGGTGTATAGGGTTAAAATTGTAAAAATAGTTTTCAAAAGAAAAAATAGGATCCCATAAAAATGGGGTGTATAAGATTAAAACTGTAAAAAAAAAAGTATTCAGATTAACATTTGCTCCCTATTTAAAAGAGACACCAAATTCAAAAACACATCACGTGTTAGCCTGTGGTGTGAGATCACAGGGGGGCAAACAAATTTGGGTGTAGGAGATCCTTTTCCAATAAGAAAAGGTATTATTTAAAATGATGAACCAACGAAAAAAAAATACCAATTAACTAGGGGTGGGAATGGATAACTAACTGGTGGGATTAATGGATAACTATCTGGATTATGTGTGTGTGCCTATATAAGTTCGAATCTTAGATCGGGCTCAGGCCTGGCTGGAGGTAAGCTTATAACAACAATATTGAGTTTCATATCACTTCATAGGAAGAGATAGATAAAAGGCATGTACTAATCAATACATGACATAGTGCCAGAACAAAACGAGAGTGGATTGTATCTGGTCCTCTTATCTAACGCTCCTCTCTACACCCTGTTAGGGGGCGGGCACATCAACGCTGACAAGTGATATGCGCCCTCCAAAAAGTAAAAATCACTTGTCGGTGCTAATGTGCCTGCCTCATGACAGGGGGCGGAGAAGAGCGTTAGTTAAGAGGAGCGGATACAATCCACCCTCGAACAAAAGTTATCTTGGTGAATACCTTGGGGATAAGAAGAGTGTTTAGCGAATTCACACTGGCTAAGTATATGTCCATTTATGAAAATACATTGTGTCAAACAATGTGTAACATGCTGGATTGGTATTGTGTGATATTCTCCAATGTGAGTAGATGATTCAAACATATAACAATGGGAAAAGTTTGGCTTTGAACCATTGTTTTGAAAATCGTCTAGACCAAATGGTCTGATCTGGTTTGACCGGAACCAGCACCATAACCTATTCTATAGAACCTTAAAACCATAATATGTAAAAAATCGCATATAACCGGTAAAACCAATCAAAACCGACTTACTTTTCATAAACTCGGTTCTAATAAAACCAATCGGTTTTTATTTTTTAGCAAATTAAAGAAGAAAATTAAAAATGAGCTTTCCAAATTCCAATCCCACTTTTCATATTGTGAGGTTAGAGAGTACCTCTTTTGTTTCATTCCCCTTTTTATAAATGCTAGTTGTGTAATGTGTTTGACTTTTCCAACTAAAAATATTCATTACTCATATGTAATATGCTAGTTGTAACTTGAAAGCCACAACTAAGTTATGTGTTATTTTTCTATTTCTCTTAGGTTGTGTGATTCCATGATTATATCTTCGTGTAATATTTCTTTATGATATGATCATATGCCGACAAGATTTGATACGAACCCAGCATGAACGAACAAGGTCTGAATGGCATAGGGGTAGACACTTTAGTGCCAAAAAGTGTAAATCACTTTTTCAGCATTGATGTGTCCGCTCCTGACGCTGTTGAACCTTGTCCATTTGGGATTGGTTTGTACCTAATCCCAACTCTTATTTTAATTATGTTCTTCATCTCTTGACTAGGCATTAAGCATATTTTAGTCATTGTATTAGTTTTTTATGTGTTATTATTACTAACTTTTAGGCTTTAGTATGTAATGATCCCGAGTGTTATTATTATTTGTTTTTACATTTCTATTTTTTATTAAGATTTTTGATGCATTATGAATTATCTTTTTATTTTGGTTGGTATTTTATTATATTTTATTATGTTTGAAGTGAACTGTAGTTAGACCATGCAAATAAAAACCCAATTAGACCTGGACCACCCACCTTACCAGTTCGATGGTTGGTCTAATTCTCAAAATTATAGCTTGAACCATCTTTTGTCTTATTGGAGAGATACCATCCTACTATCAATCACAATTAGGGCTGTCAACTATCCAATTATTATCCGTGTTAATTTCATTTTCGATCCACTAATATTCTATTCGACTGAATCTATAACCAATTTGATTATTCGACTAAATATTTGAATTTGTTAAAATTAATATATAATTTATATTTATATTATAATGTTGTAGGACATGTTATGTAGAAGACAACATAAGAATACCATAATTTTAACCTTAACTTTAACCCATTTCTCATCTCTCATTCCCAATTTGAATGAAAGAAAGCTCCCAGTAACTAGTTTCTCATTCTCTTGTTGATCTATCATTCGTCCTTTATCTCTATAATACCTAGGTTCTTATTGTTTTCGTAAATATCCAAAAAATATTCGACTCTGATATAATATTCGATTAAATAAACAAATTCAAATATGATAGACATATATCCGATTCATATTTAATCCGTTGACGGTCCTAATCACAATGTCTCCGAAAGGGTTTCTCAGTGAATACATAGGGTTGAATCCAATATAGGAAATATCCACAATCCTTTTTACTTAAATACCCTTTAATGCCTTGTGTTGCATTCTGAATTGTGGCTGCGATATTATATCACCACTCCAATTCTAACACTAGGGTTCCAAATGTCTCTCACACCACTTCGGTTCCTCTCCTTATCGTTAAACTTCTGCTAACATTCTGCGGTGGTTAACATGTGGCCAAAAAAAAAAAAAAAAAAAGCCTCAACTTTTATACCTAGTGTTTCTACCACATAACATGTGCAGATCAGTTGAGATTGTCTCCTGTCCACAAATATTCTTGTGGCTTCAGGAGACGTACACATACCCCCAAAAAAGGGACAATCACCATTTTTTTGGGTATGTGGACGTCTCCTGAAGCCTACAGGATTTTTTGTGGACAGGAGACGATCCTTTTGGTGCACTGAACGTCTATAAAAACCGTGGAACGTCTCCTTAAACTCCTCATAATCTCATGGTTCTTAAATAAGCAAATGCTCTTTGTTCAATGTTCAAGCTCCTTCGTGGCCGCTCGATCCAAAACCTTATTTATTATTTATTTCTTTACTAAGCCGCTTATTCATTGTGAGAAAGTCATCAGCTGCCTCACCTGATCCATCTTTCACTGTGAAAAAAGTAAGCCCTTAATGGGATATCTGTAGATGTAAGACCGATCTTAACTTTTTATGTAATAAGTCCGGATTGTAGCTTCTGAAAAAAACGCAGTTAAGTTATAGCTGAAGGACTTCTTTAAGGCTCCTGAAAATAACTAAATGGATGACCCATCTCTCTCTCTCTCTCTCTCTCTCTCTCTCTCTCTAAGCTCACGAATATGTAACAGCTTATTAAATGTGGGTAGTGTGGAGCATCAAGAATGCATTCCTCTTTTCCTCTCAACAATTGTTTCCATATTTTTTATTTTGAAAATTAAAAAAAAAATTGTTGACTATGGATCTTTGATACTTATAAAATACAATCTATTGTATTTTTTTTTTCTTCTCTCTGTTTTTTTTTTTTTTTTTTGGATTTTTGAACTTTTTTTTTACTTTTTAATTAGGCTATTATTTGATTCAATCCAATTTACTATCGAGGATAAGGCCTGATAGCAAACTGGAGTACGGTTGACCGAGGAATATTGTTTGTGCACCTTTATTTGAGGGGTATCTATGAGATTTCACTTCTACAGTTATTTGTACAAAAGGGTTATAACTTTTTTCCAACAAATCTTCTATGATGAAAAAGTGTGTTGTGTCAATGGTGAATCCTACATTGACATGTGTTGTGTTAGGTGGTAAAAATGTCCAAAAAAAGTGATCAGATGAAAAAGTAGATGTCTAAAAAGAGACCAAATTCAAAAACACATCATGTGCAAATCAATGATACGATACAAACAATCATTTTTTGTTTTTTAATTTTTGGTAAAATTATTTTTGTGTATTCTAGGAATCTAAAAACCTAGTGTGAATTAGATTACCCAGATTGTTTATTAAAACGAAATAGATGTTTTGTGATCCATATTAAAATGCACTCAAGATACTTTATTCTAGGGGTGGCAATGTATTTCTAAGCTTTTTGAATATTAGCTTAATTTGTCTTATTTAAACATTAATATTGAATAATGTAAAGGCATTTTTTCCAAAACAGTTTAAAGTTATAACAAAATTGTCAAATAATGAGATGAAAAAGCTATTTTCAAAAATTGGTTTTTGTGATTGATAATTACTTTTTTAACCCTAAATCCTCTCTATATGATATAATAGGCAATCAGATCCCCCAAGATTCTCTCCAGAATGTTAAAGTTCAGATGTCGTCCTAAAACATCTGCCCCAACAAAATCAGCTCCAACAAAGTGCCAGCATCAGTTATATGTTACGGGTGTCCTCGTAGCTCAACCACGAGGTTGCATTAATTTTATTTTAAAATCCAAAATTACCCCTTTATTCCTTCTACTCCATCCTCTCTTCACGGGCTTGGATTATGTGAGAACGAATCTCGTGAAAGAGGCACCAGAGGGGCTGATGCATCAGTACCGAAAAGTGATTTGCACTTTTGGGAGGGGGGGGGCACTTATCACTTTTGGGCGCTGATGTGTCCGTACCCTGATGCGGTTTTCACAGTTCTCACAAGATTCGTTCTCACCTAATTTTTAGTCTCTTTACAGGCTTCCAAATGTTTTAGTATTTTTCTTTTCTTCTTTCTAAACCCAAAACTCACCACATACGAACAGACCTTCATTATCGTGACCTGATGACGCCGCTTTATCCATCCCAACGACTGAGGACTTCCTGCATAGGTCTGGGACTGTGTTCGAACTTAGTTAAAAAAAAGGCTACCCAGATGCATAGAGAACAGATACAGTTGGAGTTGGTTTAAAACAGAAGAGTGGACCTTTGATTTCTAATTTTTGGGAGTGATTTCTTCATCACAACAGCCCAAACATCTTTTTCCATCGTCTCTGATTGATCTCCCACATCCACTTCCCTCGATTGAAGAAATCATACTCACTTGCCATAGATGATTCCTCTAAAGACAAGACTTAGAAGATGAACAAACCATCATTCGCAGACAAGTCAAACCGGAACAGAGGGGTTGCAATCTCTAGGACACAATACACCATTGTTTAAATGGATTTTCTGAAGTTTCATGTCTCTTTTAGTTGATAATCATTGGGAGATTGAATGTGCTTTTTATACAGTTGTAAATCTGGTATTATTAATGGAACTCCCTTAATTTTTATTTTTCTGATGTGATTTTTATAGCTGTGGTTACTGGGTTAAGTATGGTTTTCAGAATTTGAGTTTTACCTAGTTAAACTTTTGTCCTGCACATCCTTTTAAATATGGATCACCACTATTTATGCCAAATATTTAGGAGTAATGAAAATGGAATAGGAAAGGGAATGGGTTGCCAAATTCGGTGGGTCAAGGGTATAAAAGGAGTAATAAAAATATCTTAACCGTTAACAACCACTTCTTCTTTTTTTCCAAATTTATCCTTACAAAAACCATTTTTGGAAATAGTTTTTTTTACCTTGTTATTCGGCAATTTTGCCAAAACTTTGAACCATTTTGGGAAAAATCCCTAATATATGATATTATTAAGTAAACTAAACTCTAAACTAACCAAGTTTTTAACGAGAGCTTGGCTCTAGCTCACTTAGGAAACGAGCTTAAATCAAAGCCCAGGCTCGGCTCTTAACAAGCCTAACCGAGCTAACTCAATGACAGCCTTAGTCTGAGTTTCGGGGGTTCCTTCATTCGGTATTAATAAAGCTTCTGATGAAGAAAACGACCCTATTTGCAACTCTATGTGACTATTCCAATTTCCAACCAAACCGAATCATAAACATAATAAATACTGAAATGTAAACATTTATGGGTGCAATTCAATGCAATTGGTCTGTTACATATGTATATATTCAAGCATTCCTCTTCTCTTGGATATCAAACGCAACATTAAGAACCTTTTGTTCTCTAAGTAAGAGAGAGAGAGAGAAGTTTCCAGTCGTTGTAATGGAGTCCCCAATGTTCAAGCTAGCTATGGCTTGCCTGCTTGCGTTTCTGCTTAGCAGTTGCCAATCTCAAGGCTGTCCAGATGACTACGTGAATGCCCATAACAATGCACGTTCTGAGGTTGGCGTCCCGCTCATGGTATGGAACGACACCGTTGCCGCCTACGCCCAATCCTATGCCAACAACCGCTCTGCGGACTGCTTACTCCAGCACTCAGACACGAACAACTACGGCGAGAACATATTCGTCGGCACCGGCAACGGCAATTACAGTGGCGTTGATGCTGTCAATGCATGGGCCGCCGAGAAGCAGTACTATGACTACGCTTCTAATAGCTGTACACAGGGACAGACCTGTGGGCACTACACCCAAGTTGTATGGAATACGTCGACGAATGTGGGGTGTGCACGTGTCATATGCAACAGTGGTTCCATCTTCATCACTTGTAACTATTACCTCCCAGGGAATGTTGTTGGGCAGCGCCCCTATTAATCTTAATAGATTGAGAGCTTTCATACCTCTCTTGGTAGAACAAACAGTAGTAGTAGTCCATTTGATCAACTGACGCTTATGCCTACCTATTAATAAAGTCTATGGAGAAGAGCTTTGAAACGTAACAAGGCCGTTTTTATCTACTGGTTAGATGGGTTTGTTAACATGAGATATACTTTTTTTGTTTCTTCTGTTCTCAGTGGGATGGTACTGTAAGAAGCATGAGTAATTAAGGCCCTGTCTGGTTGCCTTGAATTGTATAGAAAATAAAAGAAAAGAAAATCCCACAAGAAAAGGAAAGAAAAGAATCAAGAGAAAATACATGAGAAAACCAACTTTTCATGGCAACCAGATAGCTTAAAAATGATTTCTTGAAATTTTTTTGTCATGAGAACTTTTTCATGGCAACTAGACTGGGCCTAATTGTTTGATCTGTCTCAGTATCTAAATCCGAACCCCTGGTTAACTCATTGCAAACCTGCTTTGTCAGCACCCCAAAAACAATAAAATGAGTAACTGCTTAAGTGGCCTTAAATGTAAATCTGTGTCTGCAGTAATACAAAATAAAATCTTTTAATAGCTCGTTAAATGCTGCAACTTTCCGAAATTCAATTAAAAGAGATGACTGGAGACGGTCTTTAAGGCTCATGAAAGTTTAGGAACCAAAACTTTCGGTTCACAAATCTACTGTGGTAGTGTTCAATATGGGTTCAAATCACCTGCGACGGTGAATTTTAGCGCCAGCGTTGAACCACCATACAGGGGGTGCTGGGTGGCATCGGGTACTGACAAGGGTAGTGGAGCCCATACACTTTTGTCAGTAATCAATGCCACCCGGCACCCCTTGTATGGTGGCTCAAGGCCAGTGCTAAAATTCACCATCGCAGGTGATTTGAACCGGTTCAATGCCACGCTGTACTGAAGCTCGAGATGGACCGCAGTTGCTAATTGTAACACCGCATCAATATTCCAACATAAAAATCTACTCATTCATAGCTGATAAACATATGATAATTATTCTAACATACCCGACAACTCGGATCCTCATAGTAGTATAGTTCATGGGTTACGGTCCTTTAATGGAACATTTATGATATGGGATACTCTTTCCATCCTCCGGGTCCACGTTAAAGTGGTCAATTGGTATGGCAGAAATCTTTGGGTTCCTCTTAAAAAATCTCACTCCGAGGATGCCAAAGGGTCTGCCGTAGCTTCCAATCCTAGTGCAACAAGTGACCCATGATGGATTCAGATAATCTTTTAAGTAAAACTGCTAAACTGACCATTAATTTAACAAGGGACGACTGATGATCATGATGGTGGTAATGACGACCTATTGTTTGTGTGACAATTGCATCTCCAATCAACAATTTGCAACTCAACAAAGCAACAGACTACAGTTACCCCAAAAAATAAAAGTTCACTCAAATCATACATGTTTAATACTCTTGTTTCTGTTGTCTTGTTTCTCGGCTGTTGGATTAGTGAGCAATCCGACAGATGAGATTCATAAAATCAGCATAATGAAAAAGTGGCTTATGATCTTACAGAAGATGTGGCCCTAGATAAAGTAGAAAGAATAAAATAATGATTTTAATGTAGGGAACCCCTAATAGCTGAGATAAGGCTTTGTTGAGTAGAGTTCATTTGATTATTGAAGCAACTTTATTGCAAGGATGAGGATCTAGAATTGTTTCATCGTCAGATGGCAGGCCACAATTCACCTTTATAATTGCTAGTAATCGCTGCTCAACCATATGACAAGGATTCGTGGATCATTTAAGCGTTATATAGATGCTATGTTTATATTATGGATCCCTGTCATTTCGGTTCAATGCCCCCCAAAGAAGGGTGACTATAGTTTTATAAAAACGGGGGAGGGGGGTTAGCAAGTTCTAAGAAACTCAGTAACATATAATCTGGATGGTAGAAATGTTGATTCTAGTTTTACATATGTCCTCTTCATTCCTGCAGCAATCAAAGTTTTATCTGGAGCACCACTTTTGATTTGCTGACTAGAGAAGACATAAAGCTCATTCATCTTGGTGAAAGGGAAGAAGAAAGTGCAAATACATATACATAAAAAAACAATGGCTCAGGATCCATTCACCTCTATATGCTGAAAGACCCAGACCCAGACCCAGACTTCTCCGTGTAATAGCTATTTATCCAGCCAGTAATCAACTGGATTTCCGATGCCCTCTGCTCAACCAACCAATCAGGATCCTTGTCGGTTGAAGCACGCAAATCTATGTGATGGGCACCTGATAAACACAGAAAGACTTATTTTTAATAAATTATATACTTCCTAGGACCTGGCATCTAAACCAAGGTCATAAAATGTAGGTGATAGTGGAAAATCTAGAATCCTACAGATTTAAATCTCTATGGTAGCAAACAAGATTTTAAAGGTTAAATAATATACCACAGCTTGCTGGAAATTTAACACAGCACACAGGTTTGAAATTTAAGGGTTCAAAGTAAGTAAGCTCCCTAAATAAGACCATAATTATATATTTTGAATAGCCCAGCAATAAAAAAAAGTAAAGGAAATTCGAGGAGTCGATATTTAAAGCTAAAGAGGGATATTTAAGAACACTATTAAAAGGAATATTATTAAGGAATGGGTAGCCATCAATACACTTTACAAGTATTGATGTTGACTTTTTTGGGGTGCACTCTTTTGTTCATAACTGATTTATGGTTTCTTGGGGACCTTCTTGTCCCCCTTCTAATATATTTCAGTTTCTTAACCGAAAAAAAAAAAAAAAGGAAAAAGAAAAAGATACTTCTAATCTAACTTGAACTCTAACTAAAGCCAAACTTGTTATATTTCCATTATCTTATACATATTTACCCATAAAGAAATAATAAAGACACCAGACCTAAAAGTAACACGATTTCTTTTGACACTCACATGGCTGCTAATGGGACCAGTAAGTCATATAACTACTTATAAAACTAACATGACTAAAAATGACCTAACAAAATACCTTAATCAAATAATCTTGTATAAAAAAAATAAAAAATTTGTGTACATCCCATTGAAACTAGAAATTACACCCCACCCCCCTGTTGAGATATAATGTATTGAGGGTAGTATGGTCACATTGCTTGTATAAATGTATCGGTATGGTATACCACACCAAGGATATACCAACTCTCTCTCTCTCTCTCTCTCTCTCTCTATATATATATATATATATATATATATATATATATATATATATATATATA
>JAOXJP010048229.1:0-16131 GCA_025762735.1 Platanus orientalis
ATTCGTTGAGACCATGTTTCGCGAACGTCTCCGCTTTCGGGAGTGCACAACTGTGCACGAATGTGAAATACCATCATCATTTGCCACGTATGTTTGCACTAAACTATGCATGAGTATTGCAGAGTCACTGGCCAAGACTTCCCCTTAGCGAGTGTAGTTAATTTCAAACTTACGCATTCGGGCCTTTCCCCTTTTCTTTACTGTATGACGCTTGCATCTGTGAATATTTTCCCGCAAATGAGAATTATTTATGTCATTCGCGGACTCAGACTCTGGCGAATGTGGATGTGCATGTTCATTCACGCACTTTTGTTGCGGCGAATGAAATTCTAGGCCCTTGCCCAAGACAACAATCTATTTTTTCTTCAGAAGCTTCAAAGGCTTTTAGATGTTTGTTTGGTCCAGACTTAGGTATCCATTGTTTCCTTAACTTACTTGAAATGATTTGGGGGGCATATCCCCTTGATTTAGCATTAAATTTGTCATTTTTGATTGAGATGGGCAGTGTTTCCACGACCCTGGGGGAGACTAATGCATCAACCCCTAGTGAAGTAAGGAAGACCAAAGCCTCAACCATATGGATGGATGGTGGTGGGGATACTAAAGCCTCAACCCACATTTTCCTTATAACCTATGGCAAACCAGCAGAGGTTTCCACAGTTACAACTCCATCGGGGTACCTATTAAGGCATAAAACAACCATTAATACAAGGAACTTAAAGAGAGATGAGAGGAAAGTTTAGTCCCATCGGGCCTACCATAAATTTGTAAGACCAAATTTTGAGCCTTTGTATGAGGTGAAATTCATTGGACAAATTACCTAGCCATTTTAGAGGCTAGTTTATTATTTTATGAGCAGGGGGCTAAAACTCCAAGTTTGATAAACTTGTTAATTACAGTCATTTAGCATAGCCAACCTCTGATTATCTTTAAGTTATGTATCACAAAACAGAGTTGTAATTATGTAAAAGAGAAGAAGGGGAAAGTAGAGAGACTCTTTCAAATATATGTATATGGATTACACTTGTTCATTCATCACCAAGTTTACCTACTGAGACTTGATTCATCTCCGAGTTCCCTATGATATCTTCCTTGGGGAGGTTATAGAGGTGTAATGGACGTACACCCTCCTCTTTTAGAAGAGAGGTAACTTGTAGAACTTCAAGAAACAAACACAGCTTGCCTTGCAATGAACCTTCACTTCTTCAACTTTCCCTCTCATTATTCCTTGTATCTATTGTGTATCTCCTCTATCTCTATGCATGTAGGTATTTATAGACCACAGAAACGAGTTTAGAAGAGAGTCCTCGTTTGAGAAGAACTCTATATCTTCCATATCATTTCTGTTGGAATGAGATTCTTCAAATCTTGTCCCAAAGTTTTAGGTGATTCTTATATGCAAGAATCCACCTTCTTCCATCTTTTGGGCAGTTAAGGGCCTCACAAGAGTCATAGTTATCCAAAGCAACCTTCCTGAGAAGAGATAAAACCAATTTGTAATTTTTTGGTTTCCGCAATGCACGAGTGCATTCACACACACTTTCAAGTAACTAAAATCTTTTCATTCGTGGTGAATGAAGATCCAAATTTCCATTCATCGTGATTAGTGTGGCGAGTGAGAAATATATTTCACATTCAAGCACACTTTTGGGGTTTCAACAATGTTAACCATGTTCAACCCTCATAATGTTGACTAGATATCAACTCACATAATGTCAACTGTATCTGACCCTTATAATGTTGATTGCATATCCACTCTCATAATGTCAGCCATATTCGGTCTTCAAGACCTCAATCATATTCGACTCTTATATTGTCAGTTACCTGCGACACCTATAACGTTAATCACATTTGACTCTTATAAAGTCAATTATGCCTGACTCTCACAACGTCGGGTAAAGAAACAAAAAAGAAAGAAAATGACAAGGAAAAGATAAGATAATAAAAGATAAAGCTCTATCTTTTCTTTCACTAATAAGATTTTTGTTTTACATCCTTCCCTAACATGTCATTTTGGGAAGGCAGAAAGAAGACCTTTACACAAATTCTCTTCTATGGTCATAGAGGACCGAATTGAATCACCTCTCCTGACAAACTCCTCACGAAAGCGGTCTATGGTAGAAGAAACTGAAGAAATCCTCAACTCAAGAGCACTTCCTTCTATTGATTTTGTCTCTTGGGTTGTTGTGAGACTTATGATTCGAGCTTGCACCCTCATCAGCTCCTCTTGGGCTCCGGCTAAGTCATTATCAATGTTGGTCACCGAATCGCAGACTTAGTCTAGCTTTTCCATCAAGGTCTTCCTCTCAGCCTCCGTAGCGTCTAGGTATGGCTTGAGCCTTAGTAGTACTTTCGATATCCGCCAGCTCTAATGTCAGTGTTGATTGTCTGACCAAAGACGTAAAGTACATTTTCACCCCTTGTTGAAATCCATCATTATGAATGTGGGTCTCTACATCTTCAGCAAGGGCCGCCAACACCTCATCCCAAGTACTTATAAGGTTAGGTCTTGAAGGTGTTAAGTTTGCCATCAACTCAAACATCTCTTGACGGATCACTCGCGCTAAGGCAATCTTAGAAAAATGCCTGACGGAACTAGCAGTGCTCACGATCTCGTCTGCATAAGTAAAAGATAAGTGTCAAAAAGGGTGTATGAGAATGCATCTTACAACAAGGAGAAAATCTTACCATGACCTATGGGAGGAATCTTTACAGAATCCTGTCTCATAAGGAGCATCTCCTCAGCAGCTAGATTGGAAACAAAAGAGAAATTCAACACATAAGAACACATAAATGAAGGGCATGGATAATGTAGAAAGGGATAGCACATATATATACCTTTCTCGGGGATTATTTCATCTTGAGAATGGCCCTCATCTGCTCTAGATGATTCCGAAGGATTCATGTCAGTTGTCAGCTCCTCTTAGACCAAGCCCTCTTCCTGAGTTGCCTTTGCAATTGATTCCTTATTGACCACAGTGTCATCCTCCTCAACACGTGAAGTGGATGGAGCTGCAAGGGCATCATCAGTGGACGTGGCCATAGGTTCTCCAACCTCATTAATAGTCTTATCCCAGGGCTCATTGGCTATAAGAGGGTCATGTGCCTCAGACATCCTCACATCAACAGAGCCAGAAGGTTTACTTACAATAAGAATCTCCTTACCCACACCCCTAGTCATCTGATCACTCACTTCAATGGTGGTTGCAAATGACCCATCATGACCCTCGCCAATGTTTTTTATTCATTGGCCAGTAAAATTCCTTCCTCGGAGTCTTCATAATTTACTAACTCCTCCATTTTGGACATAACCACGTCCCGTAGGTTGTCAGAAGGCACCTGAAGGCCCATAAAGCCCTCAAAATCTTATGAGGAGTTTATATCTGCTCCTTCAAAATTCGTACCCAACACTGACTCAACCATGTCTCATTGTTCCTTTAAGGGTGACGATAGGGTGGGTCTCATCTGCCTATCTAGTCATCAAATCTTGCTCTAGGGCACGATGCTCCTTTGCTTCAATCACCTGAGGATGACTCTCATCAATGGCTAGTCTCTTCACCTCAAGAGGTGTTGGCTCTGCAAACTCTTCTGCGTAAACCTGTCAACAAATAACCATGAGAATAAAGGAAGTCAAAATGGTAAATATATTAAAGTCACAAATATAACAGAACATGACTTTCAACAGGTGTTGGTGGAGGGTTCCACCGCTCTTGCTCAAAAGATGCATGAGAAGATCGACCAACTTCTTGAACACTCGAAGAGGCCCCATCGCCAGCAACGTTTGGGGGCTCAGCATCCTTGACTACAACCTTGCCCTTGAAAGGGACATAGGGCTCTTCCCTAGCCATCTCGCGTGATGCGGCTAAGGCTTGTTGGACCTGAGCCGCTGCTTCTTCTACATTACTTGGCTCATCACTAAAATGAACATGCTAGTCGGTAGCAAGAGAACACTCGACTGCAAAACAAAATGCCTCATCGTCTCCCAGGCGCTTCTCCACAGTCCCATGAGCAGACTCAAACATAACAAAAGGTAGGCTCCTTCCCATGGCCACTAACTCCTTCCTATTATTCTCTATAAAATCGGGGAGCAATCGCGGGTCATTGAAGAAATGTCTTGGCTGACAAGAATATATGCTTGAAGCCCCTTGGTGATATTAGTGACCTTCTTAAAGATGTAATCCATAAAATGACCCTCTAAGTTATAACCGTTCATGGTAATAACTAAATCTTGCACAATCGCCCCACACTGCCACAAGGCCACCAGCTCTCATCGAATTTCACTGTCAATACCATACAATTGGTGATGGGAGGCATAGCATTGAATATTAGATGGCCCCTTCGGCTTTCTAAGCACTCTAAGCCTAGCAGGAGTAGTATCTTGAGCTACAGGATCCTCTGGTGCAACCCTCATCTCAGTAGAAACACAGGAGGGACGGTTAAAAGGTTGTACTAGGCCTTGCTCCTACATCACTAGTAATATGCTAGCTAGTTGCCTCCACTCCTCGAGAGTTTTGCCCCCCAATATAAATTCTTTAACATAAGGGACTTCACATTGTGTTTCCCCTATTGTTGTCTATTGGGGCTCTTCGATGGGATAACCCCCGATATCTTTAAAGTCATCTTCATGAATGGGAGGCATACGTTTAGGCTCTCTTGCTCAGTAAGGAGATGGGATACGTTGGGGTTTTCTCCCATGGGATTTACTTCTTGCACTTCTCTTCTTCTTTGGTTTATGCAGTTCTTCTTCTTCTTCGTCCTCTTTTTCAATGGCTGAGGGAGATGGTGGAATTGCCTCCATATCTGCTTGTTGGCCCCTTAGTCACTTATTAGATCTCATGGGCCATTAGACGATCGATGTTTTCTAGGTTAAAGTTTTATTGCAGGACTTGTCAGCCATTATTACGGTGCCTTGACCATCATAAAAAATAACGTTGGAATTAGCCCCATCCTTATTATATTTTACAACAAAAAAATAATGAGTTATACCACCATTTGGCATAACGGTAATCAAATTGAAGGTTATCTTGCTTGTCCATTTCCTCAGGTATAACCATCCGGCTACCTGTCACTGGCCTCACAAAAAACAAATAGGCCTCCTGAATCCTCTCCAGAGTGATCGCCCTACCCATTGTCTTTATGCGCATAGAAAGGGAGACAAGTCCTTGAAAATAGGAGAACTGGCAAGCAAATCTATGAGGATGGTAGGCCTCCACGTGGACATAGTTGTCCCTCCTCCAAGCTAGTTCACCACTCCTAAGAGAGCAAAAGTACATCCAAGCTTCCCCCAATAATGACCCATCATCCATTAGGATCTGGTTATCAAATAAGTGATCGAGGATGAGGACGAGCTTCTGGGTAAAACAAAATAATGTAGCAGGGCATAACACCATCTCCGCTCATTGATTCTTTAAGGTGTTGATGTATGCAATGCTGCGAAGATTTCTCTCTCCCCTTTGATAAATGGAAGGGAAGTAGAGCCTTAGCCATGCACGTAAATATTGAAGCGGAAGGTACACAAACTTATCCCCGATTCGGCCTTCTCGGAGGCCTGCCTGTACAATGTCTCACAAACCGTTATATAAGTAGCAAAGACTAGGAACCGCCAAGTTCATGCATATCCTGTCAATGAGATTAGCAGTAGTAATGAATACACCGGGGCAAATACACTCACCCACGTTGCTCGGGAGAGCCCATCCACTCAGAAAAGCTATATATACCCTAGCCAAAAATGCAGAGCTGTAGAGATTGATGCTTCATCAGATATTATTCTTGGTCCATGGTAAAGATTTACCTCTAGTATTCATGCTTGAAGGCCCCTAGCAAATGCGGTCAAGCTAACTGCCATATAAAACATTTGTATAGTTAAATTCAGAAACTATTTGGAACAATCTCCAACACGTAGCGGAAAGCATCTCGAAGTGAGTATTAAAGGGGATATATTCTTCCATTAGTCTCCCCTCAAAAGGCAAGTGGCTTACATTAATGAACTCCCATAGCGAGATCCCCAGCTCGCCATATTAACATAAAGAGGTGTTAATGTTAGGGCACCACCTCAAAATTACTTCTACCACCATCGCATGATACTTATCGAAGTTGCCAGTAGAACCACATAACACCTCGGCCATCCCAACAGCATCTATCTCTGTACGGTAATTGTTGAGGTAATGCTCGATGAGAGCTTCCCATTTACTTCCTCCAACTGAAAAGGAAGAAGATCCCCTATAGAGTCAGCCAACCCACGTTGCTTCTCCCAAGTGAATCTTTTGAATCAAACTTCTAAAATCACTGGTGGTTGAGTCTTTAAGAGTTTCTCATTCCTCAATGGAGGGAAGCAGTGTATCACGGACCGAATTGTCTCAGTGAGCCTGATCATCCAGGTGACACCAGCCCTTGTAGACATGTCTAATATAGTTAGGAGGGCTTGGTTCATGATCCGTTATTGGGTCAAGGAATTCTGGGTCAAAAAGACTTCGGCTACAGACCCATTCATGAGTTTGATGAATTGGAGAAAAGAGGCTTTCATGGCATTCACAATCGTATAAAAATTTTCTCCTTGGAGCCATTACTCTGCAAAGAAAAATAAAATAGAAATTATAAGTCAAATAAAGAAAGTATAAGTACTAGCACGAATGAACATTTTGGTGTGCGAATGATACATGACATTCACATTTGCACACACTTTTATGAATTTTGATGGAACGAATGTGGGAGAATGAGAAAACGATTATACATTCACACGCATAGAGGTGCCTCAACCTGCGAGTGAACATAGGGAAACTATTTCGCAGCCACTCAAGCTAGCTTTAAAGCAGCAAATGGTTGTTAGAACCGAATCCTCGCCTGAGATGAAGACTGGAATTCACGGATGTGCCGTAGAGCATAAAACTATCCAAATAGAGCCAAAACATACAAGATTCATCTTGAAATGATCCTAGCCTCGAGCCTAAGCTATTTATCTAAATGAAATTAACGTTTAAAGGCTTGAAACTTACCTAGAATTAAAAGAAAGGTTTTAGTTTCTAGAAAGAGGAGAAATTCACACAGAATGATTTTCCACGGTTGTAAATGGCAAAGAATGGTATCGGAATGCTCACCAAGACAAGAGGAATCGTTGGAAGGTCTAAAGTCAAGGATCCAATGCAAAGGGAGTGAGGATTGAAAGCTTCACACGGTCGATAATGGTGGATTCCAAATCTTATCTTAAATGACTAAGGAAGACAAAGAAAAGCCCTTTTTATATTGATGGGGGTAATTTGGTCATACCATGAGGAATTTGAAAGAACGCACCTGTTGACAAGGGCAAGATGGTCTTTTCACTTGCCAGCTGCGATGGGAAAGTAACCGAAGAGACGTGCACCATCAATTATCATTACTCCTCAAAGAACGCATTTCTGAATGAGGGTGCACGAATGATAAAATAAAATTTCATTCGCCTAAATGTTTACGGGCGAGTGAAGATTCTATTCTTCATTCGCCATGAGGTTCACGGTGAATGATAAAGACAATTTTCATTTGCTAACACTCAAATTCAAAATTTTTTGAGGTAATAGAAAATAGGGTAGCTATGAGCCTTGCCTTCTCTAAGCAATGTATTTGATCTCTAAGAGGCCAAAGGTGGTTTATCATCATGGCATTTGAGTCTATGAAGATAATCAACTCAGACTTCATAAAGCATGGATTCTTTGAAGAATACAGCATCTGCAGACATTGGAGAACCTAGCAACACTACTTTTTTGTTTAAATAAAGTAAGCAAACTCGGATGAAATATGAAGCACAAAGAATATAAAGACACAAAAGAAGGATAGTTCATTCATAAGATTGAAAAGAAAAGGTGGATACATGGTTTCTCATGACATAAAAGAAAAGAGTATAAGAAAATAAATATCTTTCAAAAGATCAGATAAAAGCCCTAAGCTTGTCTCGGAGTGCCTCAGAGAGAGGAGTTTGTTGTTGAAGGATGGCATCAGCATCAACCTGCTTAACTACTTCTTTGGGATGGGTTTCACCACTACCACTCTCTTGCCTTGCAGTCAAGACAGCTTTGGCCCAAGCAATCAGTTGTTCTTTATGCCCAGCAACACCTTCACTATCTTCCAGAATGGCATAGTAACCATTCATTTGATGCCAAAGGCGTGTGTATTCTGCCTTGACATAATGAAAGTGCTCTGCTAATGCTGCCAATTTTGCACTTGCGAAGCCTTCCAGATGAGTTACTTCTACATGATTCCAACTTAAATCAACTATCTTCTCCTCTGATTCCTTAATGAGGGCTTCGAGATTGGAAGAGGGTTAAGCAAGCCTTAAGGTATCTTCAGCCTACGCTATGGCAATAAAAGAGTTCAAAAGAGACTCTACAGTCCTCGTATTTAAAGTACATCTCCACATCATCTAAGCAAGATAAGGCTCTAGCCCGAATACATGGTAGCACAATTGTTGTGGGATCCCTCTCAGTAAGATCTTGTAGAAGGTGAGTCCTGGCTTCACATGACTATCTTGCATTATCACAAAAAATCCTCCAATTCTACTTTAGTGTAGTCCCATGGTGGCAGGACCTCTTCGTCTTCAAAAGAAAGTTATGCACAACAAAAAGAAGTCAAAATTTGAAATGGCCCAAATACTCTTATTAAAGACAAATACCCAATGCCAAAGTCGGTTATGAGAAAAAGCATAGGCTCAGGCTCTGAAGAAGATTTGGTCCCTGATGACAAATCAGGCTCTAGTATAAAAATAGTGTCCTCTAAATCTGAAGAGTCAATTACAATCGGCACTAGATCACGAAGGTAACCTGGTCTTGTTGTAGGGCTACGACTTGGTCTTGTTGTGCGGGTAGGCCTTGGGTTGGTCTAAGACCTGAGTCTCATCCGCCTAGGATGAATATCAGGAGGAGTAGAGGACTCACCCCCGTTTATGTTTAAAGATTTTTGTGTGGGTGCCATTACCTGAAAATAATGAGAGAAACAAAACTTCTTTAGTACGAAAATATGTCTGCAAATGAAGTCAAAAGTGGGCGAATGAGGATTCACAATCACATTCACGCACATTAGATGAATGAATCTCAACCTGTGAATGAGAGCAAGGAGAAGTCATTTGCAGCTCATTCAAGTAGACAACTCACTGAATGGACCAGGAGGTCACGAATGAGCTGCCATAGATGATAATCATCCTGGAGAAGACAGCTAGAATGGTGAACCAGGAAGAAAAAAAAAAGGAGACAAAATTTGGGATCCTATTTTGAGACCTTTTTAAGACTTGTACACAGACTCTCCTCCTCCGTATGAAAGGCAAGAAGAGGAGAAGAAATCAAAATCAAGAAGAAGAAATAAGGAAATTAAAGCCAAGAAAAAAAAACATCTGGTTGTAAAGGAAACCAGCGTCTTTTCATAGATCATCATGCCTCAAATGATCATCCAAGAAGAAAGGAAAAAAGAGAGAACAAAGAAGAACTTACATTTTCAAAAAAAGAAAATTCGGATGTCTTAGGAATCTCTGTTGTAAATGAATGAGCTGAGAAAGAAGAAAAGGAACTTATATACTCATGGGGTATATTTGTCAAAATACAAAAAATTTGAAAAGTACCGGAAACAAATAAGAAAGAATATCGACAAAAATAGCTGACAGCCGTTATTTTTGCCTCAAAAAATGCATCATCTCCTTGCTACAGTCGCAATGCATTTTTCGAGGGGGCAACTATAGAAACCCAAAAGTGCGCATGAATGTCAATATAATATGACACTTGCCACACCTTGGACAGCAAATAAAATTCTGAAGTATCATTCGCCCAAAACCAGAGGACCTTGAGTATTCACTCTTGCCACAAAAGTGTGCGCGAATGAACTATTCACACTCGCGCACTGTGGAAAACCAATAACTAAAATCTGGGTTTATCTCTTCTAGAGGTGGTTATTTTGGATAACCACGACTCTTGTAAGTCCCTTAACTACCCAGAAGATGGAAGAAGGTAGATTCTCGCATAGAAGAATAACCTAAATCCTTGGGATAAGATTTGAAGAATCCCATCTCAACAGAAACGATATGGAAGAGATAGAGTTCTTCTCAAATGAGGACTCTTCTCTAAACTCTTTTCTGGTGCTTACAAATACCATTATACAAGCATAAGGAAGGAGATGAGAAGAAACACATAGAGAAAAATAGAAGACAGTTAGTGAGAAGGAAAGAGTTTAGAAATTGAAGATTTGTCACAAAGGCAAGAGACATCTATTCATTGAAGGTATACGAGTTACCTCTCTTCCAAAAGAGAAGGCACGTCCATTACAACTCTGCCATCTCCCTGAAGAAGACACCATAGGAAGCTCAATGATGATCCAGATTATGGATAAGTAAACCTACCAATGTATAAGCAAATACAGTTTTATGTATACAATTATCATCCCTTCTTTTCCTCTTCTATATTTCTGCAACTCTATTTCATAATACAAGCCAAAAACTTAAAGTTAATTAGAGGTTGGTTGTGCTAAATGGTTATAATTAACAAATCTTTCAGACATGGAGTTTTAGTTCCCCACACATAAAATAATAAATTAGCCTCCAAAAATGACTAGGTATTTTCTCCAACGAATTTCTCCTCATATCATAAGCTCGAAATTTGATGTTACAATGTCATTGGGAAATTCTTTGTTCTTCAAGTAATTTATAATCTAGCTAGCCTACTTAGGCTTAGGGCTGGCCATGTTGACCTCCTTTCCTCCTTCTGCTTTAGTGCTTAGCTTGGGTAGACGCTCTATGAAGATCCTATGGTTGAGATTTTTCACTACAGATGATGCGAGTCTGGCCAACTTGTCGGCCTTTTCATTCTGACCCCGTGGGACTCACTGTATGGAGAAATGCTTGAATCAGGACTTCTCTTCCACTACCAATGTGTGATACTGTTTCATCCATTTGTCATTTTTCTCATATTCCCCCTGTACTTATCCTACTACAAGCTGGGAGTCACTGTCAACTCTCACTCGCTTGGCTCCAAGGGCATAGGCAAGGAGTAATCCAGTGAGCATTGCTTCATACTCAGCTTCATTGTTGGTTGCCTTGAACCCAAATCTAATGGCTTACTCAAGCACATTTCCTTCTGATGTGACTAAGACAACTCCTATGCCGCCTGCGTTGCTCGTAGAGGAGCCATCAACATATACAACTCACTCTGTTTGACTTGCCTCCTCTCTCCCGGGTGGTTCCTTTTACCCATCAGAATCGCCCCCTGATGCATGAGTGTATTCGGCGATGAAGTCTGCCACTTCTTGAACTTTGAAAGCACCCCAGGGTGGTATTCGATGTCAAACTCACTCAGCTCCACTGACCACTTGACTAGTCTCCTAGAGATCTTGGGTTTATGCAATATAATCCTAAGTGGTTAATCAATGAACACCCGAATGGTGTGGGCCTGGAAGTAGGGCCTTAGTCGTAGGGCTATGACAACCAGTACGAATGCCATCTTCGCGGCCCTTGGGGATCTTTCCTCTGCTCCCCTGAAAGCCCTACTAGTGTAGTATACCGGCGTTTGCACCCCACCTTCCTCCCTGATTAACACTGAACTAACTACCATTCCTGATACCGACATATACACATAGAGCACATCACCCTGATTTAGTTGATTGATCAACGACAAGCAACCAAGGTGGTCCTTAAGCTCTTGGAAGGCCTTGTCATATCCTTTATTCCAACAAAACTCCTTTTTCAGTAGATGAAAAAATGGAAAGCACTTGTTTGTGGCATGAGATATGAATCTACTTAAAGTTGACCTTCCTAGCTAGTCACTACACTTATTTGGTGTCCCTCGGTGGTTGCATGTCGATTATAGCTTTAACCTTCTTAAGATTCACCTCTATCCCTCGCTGGGAGACCATAAACTCAAGGAACTTCCCAGTAAATTATCTGAAAGCACATTTTCTAAGGTTGAGCTTCATTTTATACTTCCTCAGAGTCTAGAACGTCTCACTCAAATCCAATAGATGTTGCTTGGCCATGAGGCTTTTCACCAGCATGTCGTCCAAATATACCTCAATGTTCCTCCTAATCTAGTTTTTAAAAATCTCATTGACGAGTCTTTGATAGGTTGCTCCCACGTTCTTTAGTTTGAAGGGCATGACCTTGTAGCAATAAAGCCCCCAGTCGGTGATGAAAGTTGTTTTCTCTTGGTTAGACTCGTGCATCCTTATCTAGTTATACCTCAAGAACGTGTCTACGAAGCTGAGGGTCTAGTGGCCGGTCATAGAGTCCACCAATGTGTTGATCCTCAAGATGGGAAGCTATCTTTGGGGCATGCTTTGTTGAGATCGGTGAAGTCGACACACATACGCCACTTTCCGTTAAGCTTTCGTACCATAACTACATTCGCTAACTAGTCAAGGTAGTGGACCTCCCTTATGAAGCAGTCTTTAAGTAAATTTTTTTCACTTCCTTGGCAACAGCTTGGTTTCTTTTTAGGGAAAAGTTTCTCTTCTTCTACTTCATAGGTCTCGAAGTCAGATTAACATTAAGCCAGTGTACTACCAGTCAGGGGTCTATCCCTAGCATGTCCTCATGCGTCCAAGCGAACACGTCTCAATTATTAATAAGGAAACTTTGCAATTGCCTCTTGAAGTATTCTGCTAGGTCTAACCCCACCCAGGTTCCTTGATCAGGCGTTGTTCAATTGAGGATAATACTTTCGAGTTCTTCTCCTGATTCCGCTATTACCCGGGCCCTTTCATCTCCAACCTCTAAACTATCAATTGACATGGCTTCCTTTAGGGCCAACTTCCCTTTAAGTGAGGCCACATAACATTCTCGAGCCCCCACCTGATCCCCCTAGACTTTCTCGACCCCTCCTTCAGTCGGCAAACGCATCAAAAGGTAGTAGGTCAAAGTGACTGCTCTCAACCAGTTTAGTGTCAGTCTTCCAAGGATAACATTGTAGGTAGAGGGGAAGTCGACCACCCTGGTGATCTATCGGTCACTCATCCCAGCAGTGACTAGCAGGTTAATGGTCCCGAGGGGGAACATCATGTCTCTTATAAACCCGACCAAGGGTTTTTGGACTGGCTTAAGTTTATCTCAATCAATACTCATGTGGTCAAAGGCTGGGAGATAGAGAATGTATGATGAGCTCCCATTGTCGATTAGGACATGGTGCATGATGTAATTTGAGATGACCAACATCACTACCAGTGCGTCATCATGCGGTTCACTCACTCCTTAGGCTCCTTTGCGGAGAAGGTGATGGGGGTATGCTCTACCTTGCATTGTTTAGTCGGCCTCTCTATCATCATCATCTGTCAACCTCTTTCTGCACGTATCTGCCTCACATATGACTTTCTTGTTGAGTTGGACTCTCCTCCTTTGTGAGCCCACCCGCAATCACTCTGATCTTGCCTATCGGCCCTTTTGGCCTTTTCTCCTCCCAAGTAGGAGGGTCTCGACAGGTATCTTCACACTTAACCGAGGGTCAACCTATCACAAATCTCTGCAACCGCCCTCATTGGATAAGTGTTTCTATCTGTTTCTTCAAGTCAAAGCAATCATTCATGTCATGGCCATGATCCCAGTGAAAGCAACAACACTTGTCGTGATTTCTCTTTTCTGGTGGGGCATGGATTCTTTCAAGCCATTTGATGCTCCAATCATCCTTGAGGTGTATAAACACTAGCTCTACGGGCGCATTGAGGGGGTGTAATTCTGGAACCTACTCGAGGGTAGATTGAACCGAGGCCTGGTCCTGCCATTATCGCTACCTCCCTTGGCTCGGGTGCCCCTCTCTTCCCAAGTAGCTTGCTAGTCCCTTTTTCTTTTGTCCGATTGGGAGCCAATCTAGGCCTCCCGCTCTTACTAGGCGTTGAGAGTATCCTTAGCAGTCATGTGATGTTGTGCCTTCACCATGAGGTCGGCCATGTGTGACAAAGGATTTTTAAGAGCAAGAAAATGAACTTGGAGAGCAGTAACCCTGCCATAAGAGCGGCTACGATTACCTTTTCCTCGGCATCGTCCACTTGTAGCATCTCTTTGTTGAACTAGAACACATAATCTCTAAGCTTTGCTTGATATTTAGTAGGTAAGTGGGGGGGCTCCTGGTGTCTCTGTCCACCTATGAAGTAGCCAACAAACGGTCGGCTGAGTTTCATAAAATTTGAGATGCTTTCGGGTTTCAATCGATTAAACCAAACTCGGGCAGATCCCTTGATAGTTGTGGGAAAGGCTTGGCACATGATCTTATCGGGGGCTGCCTATAGGTTTATATGTGTCTTATAGGCTTTCAAATGGTCGAGGGGGTCTTTGTCATTGTCGAACATCTCCATCTGAGAAGGCTTAAATTTGTCGGGCAGAGGCCTCGCCATTACCTGTGAAGTGAATGGATGATTAGTCCTTTGGATAAGTTCATCAACGGTGACCGGAGTTTTTCCCTTGATGGCCTCCTTCATAGTCACCATCTCCCTTCTCGCATCCTCCATCTTCTCCTCACAAAGGTTAGGGGTATGAATCCTCTCCCCAAGCTGGCTCACCTCTCGAAACTGAGATGTCGTGGCGCTTCCTGCTTTAGCCTCTTGTCCTTAGCCACCATCACGGCTCCTGACGGGAGGGATGTGGGGTCCCCCCCATTCTGCTTCTCTATTGTCGGGCTCATCCCTTCAGCTTCTCAGCTCCTATATGATTTCTCGGTTTTACTCCATCAGTAGTTGTATATTTGTTGTTAAACCCTGGATCTTTTGCTCAAGGATAAACACTCATGGTGCATCATAGTGTCCTCCATCTAAGACAGAGGTTTCCTACCCATCGACTTTGACGCCAAGGTCGTGCTGAGCAGTCATTGACCTGGTCTTGACCATGCAAACCTTCGGTTCTCAAGGAAGAAAAATTTTCCACAGACGGTGCCAACTAATGGTGTTCAGGAGGTGGGAGTGCCCTTACACCGATTAAATGGTTGCACGGTAAGCCCGGGTCTCTAGCGGACGGGCCCTGCACAACACAGAAAAAAGGGTCAAGGAGCTGGACGCCGGTGGGGCCAACCTCAAGCTCTTCGACGGTCAAGTTAGACAGTTGGAGATGTGGAAAGGAGTTTATCCAAATTAGGGTTTATGTTGTCCCATACCTGATGAAAGAGTTGTTATCCCCCTTTATAGGCCTGGGTCCCTGCTTTTTTCCAGGGTGTTCAGCTAGCTGTGTAGAATATTATCTCCTTATAACGGTTTCTGGATTGTTCTTATTTAAGTGTGAGAAATAGGGTTTCCACCCTTCTTACTTGTCGAGGATTTTTGGGGGCCCAGTGCATGTCATGGTCACGAGTCCCTTTCTTGGTGTTGGGTGGTCGCTTGATATCGGGTGATAGGGCAAGTGACTTGGCATTCTTTGTGAGCCTACGCGTCGCAAGGTTGTTGAGTAGTAGGGCCACCTACAGCCCCCTGTAGGTGGCCCTAATATATTTTAGGTTGCGGACCAGCAAATGCTCCCCGAATTAGTTTTTCTGGCGATTTATTGGGCTGATTTCTTTAGAGACGGGGCTCTACGGGCTTATCGGGGTCGGTTTATATGGGGCCCTCAGTATCTTTCCCCATCACTAAAAACAATAAATAAATAGAATAATAACAAAACAATGAACCAAATAATGGGAAATGGTTGGATGCAGTGGAAACGTAATTAAAGAGAAGACATTGGTCGGCTCTGATATCTTGAAGACACTAATTAAAATTTCTCTTTATTGATGATTCATACATCTTGTAGATTCAATGATAGAAGATAGAAACTAAATCATATTCAATTTAATCAAATCCTATAGAAACTAAAACAAATCCTAATCATATCCTTATTTATGGAACCATATCCTCTGTGCCGGGTGGCACAGTATACCAAGACACAAGGAGAGTAGAGCCCATACACTTTTTGCATGGGGCCCACCTCCCTTGTATCTCTTGTATGCTGTGCCAGCCGGCACAGAGGATATGGCTCCCTTAATCATAATGTATGTTAAAACTAATTACAAATATTTTTAATACGGGACCCCATAAAACTGGTTTCTTCTTATTTTTATTTTTTTGTGTATTCTCATTATTATTCTTATTCTTATATTTTTTAAGTTAAGGAACTTCTAAACTGCCCTTTTTATCTTTCTTTCTTTTTCCTTTTTTTTTTTTTTGGGGGGGGGGGGGTGA
>JAOXJP010048240.1:0-16130 GCA_025762735.1 Platanus orientalis
GGAAGAGAAAGAAAGAATAAGGAAAGGTAGAAACCAAGAAGTGGGTTCTGAGTTACCGTGGTGAGAGTAAGTGTAGAAACCAAGCACTATAGAGTGTAGTGATGCCGGATAAATATGAGAGATCAGAGGGAAGGGATCACTGGCGACCGACGACCACTACAAGAAAGATGACGGTAAGCAAATAGGAAAAAAATTCACTAATCCGCTCGACCTGTTTACAGTCAACCAGAGAAGAACCGATCTATGGAACACTTGTAGGAGAACCTGATAGACCAGGAATTGCTTGATCGAATGGTTTTAACCATTTAACCACTGGCGACCGGCGACCACTACAAGAAAGATGATGGCAACCAAACAGGAAAAAAATTCACCAATCTGCTTGACCTGTTTACGGTCGACCAGAGAAGAGCCGACCAATGACTCGGTGACTATTGACTCGGCGTCTGGCGACTCGGCTACCGGCGACTGCTCTGAGGGGGGACCACCACCACGTCAATGGCTAGTTGGGTGGGGTACTGGACGAATTCAAAAAGGATTTAGGGATTTTTGCCCTCGTCGATTTGGGGATTTCATATTCATCGAGGTGGAGAACATGGGCCCCAATCGCTAACCATGGTTTTAAAACCACAGTTTAGGTCGCATACGTGTCAAGCACATACCATTCCGCATACAATCCGCATATGGTTTTTCCGCATACAATCCGCTCCGATAAATAGGCGGTCCAGTGGAGGCTGTAAGCCAGAGTTTGTTGGCCGGGCTCAGGTTTGGACCTATTGAAAAGTTAACAAAACCAAAGTCCAAGGCCGGCCCATTATCACTCCCTAGTTCTTAGCCGTAGAACTTTGGAAACATTGATTGATAACATTCAACCAAGTTACTCAACTAAGTCTAATTCTGCATTTCCGCTTTATTTAAGGCCATGTATTCTTTGGAAAGGTTGACCCTAAACACTATTCAATCAATCAATCCTGCCCCTCCCCACCCCTCCACTAAAAATTAGGCCTTTTATAGAATGATTATGAGGTCTGATATAATGCTGGATAAATTTTTTAGCGCACAAAATGGGTTATATGAAATGGATCTATGTAGTTCTGAATCCGGACTCAATTTCATGGCTCAGGATTAGGTGCAAATGAATTTTGTGCAAACGGCACAAGGGGCTGACGCATCAGCACCGAAAAGTGATTTACACTTCTTGGAGGCGTGCTTATCACTTTTCGGAGCTGGTGTGTCTGCACCCTGACGCCGTTTGCATGAAATTCATTTGCAGTTAATTTTTTCCACAATTTCACAGGGGTTTGAACTTCAAATCATCAATTTACCAAAAAATAAAAAAAAATTTATAATAATTCAAATCCTCTCCAATCTGACACGATGCCTGACAAATAGTGCTTTAATAAATATACAAGTACTTATTTACTTTGTATTTTATTATATAATACCCTCATTTGACCTTTAGTCAGGCATAATACTATGCATTGTTTGGTATTAGTATGATATCTCTCCATTAAGGTTGGAGATTATTCAAATCTAATTCACAAAGGTCAATCCAAATCTGGTTATAGATGTGGATCCATTTCCACATCTATGGCTGACTAAAGAAGAAATACCCATAACCTTGCAAAAAGAAGAAAGGACCCCTTAACCGACTATGGCTAAAAATGCAGAAACAATGAATCCAAGTCATCATTATTAAAAAAAAAAATGTGGGTGGTTCAACCAACTGATTCTTTATCAAAGAAAAAAAAAAGTCCAATTTTGTCACAAAACCGATTGATTGTTGGACTACCATTGCCGGTTCTTGTATTGATTGGGTTTCTATTAAAATGAACGGGTCAGGGCCAGTTTGGTTGAACTAGATCCAAACAGTCGGTCTTAACTACTGCAGTAAAACAATCTGTAGAAGTGATCCAATAATGTCTGGTTATGATTTTCAAGTCAGGCTGTTCCTACACAGATTTGTAATTTAGATTAAAAATAACTAAAAACTAATTAAAGCGCCGTCTGTGGGAATCGAACCCACGACCACGTGGTTAAAAGCCACGCGCTCTACCAGCTGAGCTAAGACGGCTTATATGCTACTATTGGCTATATATTAATATTAATATAATAAAACTTAGCTACTGCAGTATTAAAACCCCTAAACATGCAAAAAAAACCTGGATGGTCTCACTCTCAGTGGGATGACTGTTATTATTTATTTATTTTTGTTTGTAATTTTAGATCATCGTTTCCATGTATAATACACGCATGTGTATATAGTGATACTATCATCATCATCATCCATTTACTATTAGTCCAAATAATTGTCTTTTGAAACCCCGAAAACTTAGTGGAAAAATCATTTCATAACTACTGGATCCCAAAAAGTTAGGGGGTCCTCCCTATTGATTCTCTACGTGCTAGGGCTTCCTAATTCTCATTTAACACCTCCAAGACCTTATCGATTTTCTGCAATCCTAGTTAAGGGCTTCAAATCACCACAAGGTTACGTTCTTTCGCCTTAATTTTTAATTTTTAATTTTGGATTAAAATCGATGTTGTTGTACCATGTTCCCACTAACAAAATCTCCACCATCGTCTTAGTCTCTCAGAATCTCCAACCGGATACAAATGCTTAGTTGATAGTCCTTCATCTTCGTATCAATATGCATTCTCCAACAATCGTTTCTCTCGCTCGTTCATTGGGGTTTTTTTTTTGGCATTCTTTCTTCTTTTCCTCCTATGGATGCCTTTGATTCTATCATTGAGCCATTTGAGAGAGTTTGCAAAGGACAACGTTCACCTTGTCAGGAGGTGTCACAAGCCCGATCAAAAAGGTAAATTGATCCCCGATCTCTTGAAATGTTTTTTTTTTTGTTTGTTTCTTGATTCTTTCTGATTTGATCTTCTTTGGTCATGTATAAGAAATTGGAGTTATGTTTCTTATTTGTTTGTTATTTTGTCTCGGACTATTGGAAATCCTCGAAACTGGTGAATTTTGATTAGTGTTCATGAAGGTTGTATTCCATACGAACATCGATTTCATTGTGATGGAATTCGTCAGCTTTCTCATGAAGCTAGTCTTCATCTCGATCAACAAAATCACCATTGGATTTGGTTAGGTGAAAATCAATTTAATGATATTTCTTCTCTTTTTGTATGGCAATTGGTGTTCTTAAGTCAAAATTCTTGTAGGGGTATGATAATTTATCGTTTCCCTTAATTTCTTGGGAATCTTGCTGGAATTTCATTTCTTTAATTCTATTATATTTTTTGCTCATCTACTTGATTAAATAGCTTGTAATATCATGGCTAACAAATGCATTGTTGGTTTTAGATTTTCTAGAGAATGACCTTAACAAACTTTGAAATGTACCACCATGTATGTTTTTAGCATGCAATTATGATTTCATTAATTGTTATGTTGCCAAATTTTGGGTAGAAATGACATATGAATTCTTTACCTGCTCTCAATAAAATGAGATAGAAACAAATATGAGATAATGCTTATTACAACTGATTTGAACTTTTATTTTGGTTGTATTTTTAATGTGACTGGCTAAGAAATAGTTATGAAAGATGTTTGTTAATGTGAGGATATGCTTATTTTTTATAACTTGAATTCCTATTGTGTTAAGCATATACGTGCTTTAATGGAGGATTGTAGTAAAACATTTTCTTGAACTTACATTTGCCTCAATGCGTAGATGAGTTTTTAAAACTAATTTTAGTTTCAAATAACAATTTTTATTGTAAAGTTAGATTGTATACTGTTTGTCTCATTTTCATTATGTATTATGCATATTGAAAATGACAATTATTATTCATTGTTGTTTGTGTTGCAAGTAATGACATAATATAGAGTAATCAAGTTGGATAATGTAATGGATTTCAGCGTTTTTTTTTTTTGATAGTTTTTTTATTTTTGTTGGATATCTTTTGAGCAATTTAAGTTAAGATAAGTTCATGTATTATTTGATCCACTTTTGTAATGAAACAAGTTATAATTTTATAAATTTTGAATTTCCGATGTGCCTTTTTAAATATAATGGTGTACATTTTATTATTAATTATAGATTTTTACTTGTGATCAAACTTAAAAAATGTCAAGTTATTTAATTAAAAAATTGTATTTTTTAGATATATGTATATTTGGAAAATATAAGCAATAGCAATTGTCAAGAACTATCATCATTTCATTTTCAGTTCTTGGACTTTTAGCATCATTTTTATAATCATCGCTATTGTCCATCAGAATAAACTTATTGTAACGGTTTCATAACCGTTACTATATATGCAGGATATAACCGCAATTTCATCACTGTTGTTATAGTTCATCAAAATAAACTTTTAGCATCGGTTTTCTAACCGTCACTATATGTGTAAATGTAGTGATAATTTTTTTTTCGTTTCAAAGTCATATATATAAGAAAATATTGATCAGTAACGACGGTTATAACCACCACAATAAATGACTGTTGCTATAAATTTTTTAAACCAACGGTCACACAAACCGTCACTATAACCTTTAAGTGATGCTACCTAAGCAGCGGTTAGTAGAACTATAGGAAAGATTTTTGAAACCATTGATATAAGGTCCTACTGCCTATAGCAATGGCTTTTTTAGGATTTAGTAGTGGTTTTTACCACGGCTAAAACCCCCCTTTTTTTTTAGTGCACATACTGCTTGCTCGGACCTCTCTATGAGTATCCCATGTAAAAGAAATCTCCCATCACTACAAGACACTTAAGTTTCTATCCTAAATAGTTATCTCTATGACTATTTCCAATATCTCACGTAATGCGTTGTACCTCTGTCCGTCTTGGATAAAGTCTTCAGGTGCTTTGTACCTCTACCCATCTTGAACACCTTTCTAGGTAGCTTACACCTTTGTTTGCCCCAGATGCAGGTCTCTAGGTTCTTCACCCACCTTTATCTGCATTGGATGCTACTCTAGGCACCATGCACCTCTTCACATTCATAGTTCAAAAATCACGATAAAAAATGGTTAACCAACAAAACTATCATTTCTATACTCTAAATGGCGAACACAATACTGCCAACCATCAACAGTATCATGTCTAAAATGAATATCCTTAAGACTTGGGGCAAAGAAACCATGAAAAGCCTACATTTGTTCAATGGGTAGCAAGTTGCATCTAATGTTGTAACTTAGAGCACCTGACCAAGTTCTCAGGGTACGTGGGCTCCCTACCTCACGCATCGGGTAAATTGCGTTTTTTTATTTATTTTTATGCCCAAGCAAATGGCCCAAAGGGAATAAGTTTGGACACCTTAGAATAAAATGTTCTACAAGAATTTTTCATAGGAAAAGTGCAGCTTGCTCCATTGGGCACTTTTGGCATCTTTCTCAATAAGTCAATAAATTATATGATGATAGTTTTTTTTTCTTCTTCTTATATTGTCAACTTGTTGTAGTGCCTCTTGACTCAACTGCATCATAAAGACAATAGAGATTTCTATGAAGTCTTGCAACACCCATCATAAAGAAATCTCCCATCACTACAAGACATCTAAGTTTGAATCGGTTTTTCATCATCCTCAATTTCAGCCCCCACGAGAAAAAGGCTCACATTGTCCAAGGAAACCACCTTAGGTAGTTCTACATCGAGTTATGTTTTTTACTCTTGGATGAGAGACTGTTAGTTGAATGAGTATAAAGCAGCAATGCATAGCTGATTCCATTATAAGTTTAAAATATGTTAAAATCAATGAAGTGGCGAAGGAAGGTGCATCGATTTGAAAGTTCTCACCAGAGCTTTGAATTGTACCTTCAAGTAACTTCAATTGTGATGACAGTGGACTTTTGGCTCAAACTAAGGATCAATGTTGCTATTAAAGGGGAATGCACATTGAGTGAAAGTATCATCTAATACAATACTGCTGGTTATGTGAATCCAATAATTCCAATTTATCCGTTAATTCCATAATTTTAAAAGTCAAGTAATTGTAATTTAATAAAATTAAATTCGAGTGACTAGAGACATAGAGGTGACATTTTTGCATTTTTTGAAGATAGTCGAGGCCTCACATAAGATTGTGCAAGGGAATATGCCAAGCTACCTCTCCGGGATACAATTAAGCTTGAAATCAACTCCTTGTCTTTCAAAGGACTTGCACTGCCCAACAGAGACATATGATACCTCCTATGTCAACTTATTACCCTTTATAGAGTTGGGTGTTAAAAAAGTCCATGAAAATATGTCCAAATGTTTTGTAAAAATTTCAATAGAGTGTCCCCCCTTATTATGTTGATTAATATATGTGAGAACCGAGTCTAGAAGACCACAACAATGCCATTAGTTGAGTGGAGGTTCCTCAATATGAACACACTTGGTTGAGGTGGTTCTTGAACTTGAGAACAAGGCAAGCTCCCCAAGTGAGCTTCAAGTTTAAGGGCTCACAAAAATATGGGATTCTTGTCCTACAACACAACACACACTTGAAAGGAAAAAAGAAAAGAGGGGGAGGGAAGACTTCAATCACAACCTTCTTTTTTCCTTTTCTTCTCTATTCTCGGTCTCTTCTCTATTAGCATATTTGAATGCCTTAGTTGTAAGTGAGTTTACAAGCCCAATTTTTATGTTTTATAGTGATAACAGGCTCCTATCCCAACTCACAAATCCCTGATACGTGTCCAATTCTTGGTGGACATCAATCTACCCAAATAAGGGTGATTGGGCCTTTTCCTAGGCAAGACGTGGGCTTATACATGTCACACAGACCATGCTGGATATTTTGGGCCAGTCACGACTAAGCCCAATCCACCGCAAATGAGCTCAATCACGAGCCAACTTCAGTTGCACTCCATGCTGAGTCGGGGCTGTAACACCCCACATCCATTTTTTGGCATGCCTAGATATTCGAATCCAAAACCACATGTCTAAACTTGGGATCTCTATATCTTTACCTAGAGGACCAACTTTAATACTTTAAATGCCTAATCATGGGTTAGCAATAGATGGGAGACCTTGAAATGGAATGATTGGACTTGAGAGACCAAAAACAAGAAATTTTAGGATTTAACCTTGGTGATTGATCACCAAGGCCATAATGGGGCACTACGTGATCAGACACCACAGGAAAAATGACCATGTCAGAAAACCAGAATCTTGTGCTGCATGCTCATGATGGATCACTGCATGATCGGTCGCCAACCTCTCATTGGGACACCACGTGATTGGTCACCAACCCTGTAATGGGGCATCAGGTGATCGGTCACCATAGTTTAAGATTGTTCTTGAGATTTGTGTTACACGTGATTTTGCTTCAAAATTGTGTGAGATCCACATGGGATGAATCAAATTTATTTTTATTCCTTATTTAAGTGTAAATGACCATGGAGAAAAGGAGAAATAGAAAGATGAGAGAATTTTAGGAGAATTGGGAAAAAGAAGAGCTTCCTCTTTAAAGAGCAATGTAAGCCACAAATTCCTAGATCTAATCCATAGCAATATTTGTGGAATGTGATGCTAGAATAATGTTCTTCTATGGATGGTGGTCTAATCTATATGAAAGTTGTAGAGATTGAGGATTGATAGCTAGTTGAATCTAGAGTTTTTGTGGAAGAAAAGTTTATAGTAAGTACTCATGCAAACTCATTCATTTTCCTTCATTGTTCTATATTGCTCCTTATTTGTTGAAAGAATTCTCATGGTTAAAAACTTTGTGGTTGGAATTTATGAGAGTTGTGATCATCAAGTTAAATGAATCCTTCATTGATTGTAAGTACTTTTGCAAATCTATGCAACTTGAGCACTATTTCCATAATCCATGATTAAATCCTTTGATTAATTCATGGTTATTTATTGAATCTCTCATGTGAATTGCCATAAATTGAATCTATGTAAGTTTTGATCTCATGATTTTATCTATTGATAGATCCATGAAGTTTTTCTTTGAAATTCATATGTTATATATGTAATTAACATAGATCTAAGCTTGAATTGGTAAGAATCCCCATAAAATTAAATATTGTGGATTATAAAATGGTTGATCTAAGTGAATCTTATTGAAAGGTCATAAGAAACAATGAATTCTCTTGTACTAACATGAAATTGAGCATGAGAAAATATCTTTGATTGAAATTAAGTATGATTGAAACTTTGATTCCACATATGGACTATGATATATGAACCATTGATTGGAAATTTTGATTCCTTTGACAAATTAAAGATCTCATGTAATAAAAGATCGTAAGAGCTACGAATTCTAGAAAATTCTTTAAAGCATTGATTCTATGTGATCTAAACGAATGAATTATGAAACATTGAATTTGAAATGTGAATGTACTATGATTGAAACTTATTGAACCTTGAAATTTCCTTTCATATGATATGAGAACCTCTTTATTGATTATTAGTATACTTTGACATGTATCATTAGAATATTGAACCTTGAGTATTATCAAACTATTAAACCCTCTTTGAGTCTTATTGAATTATTGAACCTTTCGAACATGATTGAACCATTTGTGACCTTCCATTGGGCCACAACAATGGAATATGATATCTAGGACTTATAATTGGGTCACAAAAATGGTATTGTATTTCTGGGATCTATCCTTGGGCTGCAACAAGGGAGAACATATACTTGAAACTTGCTATTGGGTTGTAACAATGGTAAGTTGTAGAGGACCATACCAGTAGTCTATATGGGACCTTCCATTGGGTCACAACAATGAAGTAATAATATGATTTTTGGGACCTGCCATTGGGTTGCAACAATGGTAATGTTATTCGGGACCTTCAATTAGGTTGCAACAATGGAGATGGTTATTTGATTATTTTATTGACTTATTGTTCCCCTTTGATTTTTGTTTTGGGACATCCCATTGGGTCGCAACAATGGTGTATCTTTGATTATTTTGAACCTATGGAACCTTTGAACTCATTGAACCTTTGTGCATCATTCAGGATCTATCATTGGGTTGTAACAATGGAAGTTAGTGACATTGATCTGGCTAGTGCTTTTTTTTTTTTCATTTGAAACTATTGAACCCCATTGAATATAGTTCCAGAACCTCTCATTAGGTCACAACAATAGAGAACAATGATTGAACTTTCAAAATTAATGATGAAATGATATAAACTAATGAAGAGAACAATGATTGAACTTTCAAAATTAATGATGAAATGATATAAACTAATGAAGAGAACATTGACCAAGTTTATAAGTAAATGAATCAAATGATAATAAATGTATTTGAAATCTAATGATAAGTGAATGAAAAAATTGATAAGAAGCATGAGATTGATTACGAAAATTAATTTTATTGACTAATATTAAATATGAAATATAATACACTTATCATTACTGTTTACACCCAAATTTTGACTCGGGTCAATTGATGGGATAAGGACAACATGACAACATTTAGGCATCAAGACGCTAAGCACCCTTGGTTTAGGAAGAGAAAACTTGGACTCTAGGAGGTTAGGCATTCACAGGGAAGTTTCTCTGAATATTTTAATCGTGAATGAATCATTCAAAGCACCTCATTACAGTCCAAATACCCAATTTCAAGTCAAACCCTAATCCTTCACCAAAACACCAACAAGACTTTGAGGGTCCACATTTAAGAGCTCCAATCATGTTATCTATAATTTTTCCCACCTCTGTAAGTCTTCCCTTAACAAAGCATCATAGGTGAGCAAGTTACCATTTTGCCCTTTTTCCTTCAAAAACCCAGAACTCACTATCTACCATTTAGATAATTGAATTTCTCTCACCTATATAAGCCTTCTTGTCATCAAGCATCACAAGTGAAGAATTGTCATTTTCACATTTTTCGACCCGTAGGTAAAATATTAATATTTTACCCTTTTCACCTTAAAGAATTTACCCCTAGACCCTCAAAGGATCCCCGAAGTTTCTCCTGTCACCTAAATAGTGTAATTTCAGATCCGATGCATCCCTACTTCTCCCAATTCTGAGAAACCCATCATAGAGCAGATATTGCTCGAGAACGACAACAGGCAATTTGTCAACTCATGATAACCTTGACCAAGAAATGACCTTTGAAAAAACTCTCAAAGATTCATCCAATCTCCGAAAAGGTCAATCGTCGGATCTTGACCCCGACCTCAGCTTCAAATCTTTAGGTCTGAGAAAGGAATTTTGAAATCTCGAACCCCTGTGAAATCTTAAATCTTTTCCAAGGGGTAAAATAGCTGTTTTGCTGCATTTCACTCATATAGAGCTAAAATGTTCTCTGGACCTATAAATCAGGATCAGTCGGTGTTTATTTTTTTGGAATCATGAGGCCTTCAAAAAATTGTCTAAGGAATATGAGCTTTCGTAGGACTTCTCTAATACTCCAAAAAGAGCAACAAATCAAGACAAAAAATCAGGTGCTTAACCGACTCCTGGGAGTTCATCCAAACTTAGAAATTCAGTCTATTAGTGGCTATCCTAGAGTAAATCCCAGACCTCTAGAGTATCAAAGTTTCACAAGATTACAGAAACCCTGTATTGCTAGCCATCATTTCTGGTCAAGTCAGAATAAAGTACTTTTTATCTATATTGGGCATGCAGAACACCCTTAGAAATTCTCCCAGACTCAGAATGCAGCAAGGTCAAGCCCATTTTCTCAGTTTCACCCCTGCCTTCCAAAGATCATTTCATAAATTCGAGCATCAGAGAATGTCCGACAGCTCAACTCCACCAGCCTTCAGGCAGCTATAGAAACCTTATCTCTCCAATGGACCCTGCTTTGAAAATCCTCTAGTAACTGTTCGGGAATCCAATGGTCAATCTGTCAATTCCTGTAACTCTAAAACTCCCTAAGCTTTAAATCCCCCAAACATAGTCTATAATAGATATCTACAGAAAATCCAATAGCAGCTTTAATCCAAAGTTCTCTAATTGCCCAAAAATGGGTTTTTGACCCAGTTTTCTACTCGAACATCGTAATTTGGCGTAGTTAGAGGCTATGGCTCACTTGGATCAGGGACCACTTTTCACTTGACAATTTCCAGGATCAATTTTACCATCTTATCCTTTCAAAATGAATTTGAGATCTTTGCATGCTAGAAAACCCTGATTTCACCTCCTTGCCCTTATCGTAATTCAGTTTTGACTAGTTGTCTGCACCCAAATTTTGACTCAAGGCTCAGATGGTTTCATTACAACATGGGATAGGACCAAGGTCTAGACACCCCTGAACTTTGGATAGGTAGGCATTCTCAATGAACATTCTGGTTGCAAATATAATGAAAGTACTCCAAACCATCAGCATCTTAAATTTGCCAAACTTCACAAGCCTTCCCACATCAAAGCATCGAAAGGCTAGCAAATTACCATTTTACACCTACACCCTCGGGAGTTCAAATCAGACCCAATCGAACTCCAATCTTCAAATTCTTTACATCCACAAGATCACCTTGACTTTGATTTTCCAACCTTCATAAGCCTTCCCACATTGAAGCATCAAAAGGCTGACAAATTATCATTCTACCCCTACATCCTCAGGAGTTCAAATCAAACCCAATCCAACTCCAATTTTCAACTTCCTTACATCCACAAGAGCACCTTGACTTCAATTTGCCAACCTTCATAAGCCTTCCCACATTGAAGCATCGAAAGGCTGGCAAATTACCCATCTACCCCTATATCCTTTGAAGGTCCAATCAACCCTATTTTAAACCCATTTTCTCCACAATTTCTCAAATGTTTTCTATAAAGAAGGCACCTAGGTCTCAATCACTTTTCATGAGACCTCCAGTGTAAGAACCCAGAGGATTGATAAATGACCATTTTACCCCTACACCTCTAAAAACTTAAATCACAGGCTATGAAGCTCATTTTTTCTAGGATTCTCTGACCCTCATCCACATTCCCATATTGGGATACAAAAGGGTAAGAAAATTACCATTTTACTCCCACATCCTCAAAACACATTATTTCTCCCCAAAATCGAATCTTTGGAAAAACCCTGAAGGCTCAATACAAATCAGAAACTCACCCGGTCAGTGGCCATACTCTCAGGAGCCCTAAATGTTTCTAAGGAAAATCCCAGAGGGTACAATGCCCCCAATTGCCATAATTTATCTTCAAAATACATCAAACACCCCTATATCAGCCATGGGCACTTAAAAAGCTCCCGAAGACTCTCCGGAGAGCCAAATCCATCAAGGTCAGGCTCATTCTCTTCATCTTTTTTAGATCTTCAATAAATGCCCTAATAAAGGAACCCTTCCTCAAACCCCACACCACTTATCAACTCAGTTCTTCATCAACTCAGACTATGCTCCTCGATCAGATGACCCCTATTTAGAAATCTCCCAAAAATCCACCAAAGATCAGATCCTCAGCCTATCAGGTCCTAGGGCATTGCAAGTACAAAGCCTAAGCAACCATAATCATAAATACTCTCCCTCTAAACTCAAAAAAATCCAGTCACAGGTCCATGCAATAGTTATGGCAAGACAATTCAAGGCTCGGAGCGCAACTTTCAGCTCGGGCATCGAATTCATACATAATCAGAACCTGTGGCTCACTAACCCCAAGGGCCATACTGCATATGAAGACTTTAGAGATCAATTTTTCATTCTTATATTTCTTCTAATGAGCCAGACAAACACAGTAATGCTCCGGGTCTATTTTGACCCACTTACCGGAACCTGATTTTGATTTCGTCAGTGGCATTACGACCAGAATGTTAGGGAGATGTAAAAACCTCATAAAGATTGAAAATATGGGAGCCTTAGGACCCAGGGAATGAATTTAAATAGTAAAGGGGTAAAATCCAAAACTGAAATATCCAAAAATATCCAAAAATATCCGAAAATATCCCTAAATATCACAAAATATCCCGTTTCCTAAAATACCCTTAAATCTTTCTCAAAACCCTATACCCCCCATTTGGAATATCCCAAATGGAGGGTAGACACTTGAGGACCACCATTCCTAGCCGTACACCCCCCACTTGCTCACTCACTAACCTACCACTACCCGACATGTGGCATAAGGGCCCACCACCTTCACCCTCATCCACACACCCTCTCCACCTCCTTAAACCCTTCTGGAATCATCTAGATGAGCTCCACCTAACTCTCTCCCCCTCTATACAATCCCCACCTCATTTCAGCCACTCCTTTCTCTCCCTTCTAGAAGCCCACCAGTTAACCCCCTTCTCCTCCACACATTTCCACCTCCTCTCCTCCACTAAACACCTCACCCCTTCTACACTCTTCCACCCTCTCCACCTCCCTCATGCCCTCTCCTATAAACCCCCCTCCCACGTTTTTGATAGAGGGAGAACAAGAAACCAAAGAAAAAAAGAGAAGAGAGAAAGGAAAGGAAAGAAAGAGGAAGTAAAAGAAGAAGAAGGACCAACCCTCTATCAGGTAGGCCCTCTCTCCCCCCTCTGTTAGAGTTCTAAATACCCTATTTCCCACCTCTTCCAAAAAATGGAGTGAGACATGGGGGAGACAACTTGTCTCCCCCTTTTTACTATTTTTTTTATAGGATACATGTTAAAGTAGCTATTTTCATTTAATTTTATATGCTAATAGGGTCAGTGACTTGCATCAGATGTCACTAACCCCTAGACCTATCATCATGCACAATTTGAACCTCAGAAAGTGAGGTTTAATCCTCGGAATGGATCCCACTTCACCCCTTAAAATAGTGTGCTCAAGCACTATTTTACAGACCCACTCCCCATACATGATTTTTTTACCCCATCTAAAAAAGGATTTCGGTTGAAACTCTTACTCCACTATTTTTATGACTGTATTAAATATATAATTAATTTTTTTTAGATCCATTTGTTAACTTTAGCTATTTTGCGGCATTTTACAATTCAGTGTATAGCATGTTGTTCAAATTCTGAACTGTGGTACTTGCCTATCTTATGTGAGCTATAACTCTCTGTACAAAATGAATCTTGGCCTAAAACTTTATATGAAAACTCACAACTCATCCCTTGACTTCTCTGTAAACTTTGGAACCCACCTGATCTCTGGATTTTGAGATATGGGTCCCACAACCCAAACTTTGCTGAGAAATCTATGCACAGTGCACAGTGTTTTTCATTTTGAGAAATTCCAAAAGTGGGTCCCACCCCTTCACCAAGGGCTGGGGATTTTTGTGAACCCTCCTAAGAATTTCAATCACCTCCTCCCAAAAGGACCATAGTTAGAAGACCCCAAAAAACTGCCCAAAATCCCAAAAAACAGGCTATTGGTTTCTGACTTAGAACCAATATGCCTGAACTCCAACTTCCATGGAGTTCAGGCGTACTTAAATTCAGGCGTATTCCTATTTCAGGCATACTATAAAATTATGCTCATTATACCTTGTTGGAAATATCTCTCTCTCAGCTATTCAAAGAGACCGGTCACGCTTAATTCCGAGTTGGGAGGAGAGAGATATGCCCATTTAAGTATAGACTGTCCAACATACGCCTGAATTCCAACTAAGTTAGATTTTAGGCATACTTAAATTCAGGCGTATACCTATTTCAAGAGTACCATCAAATTATGCTCATTATACCTTGTTGGAAATATCTCTCTCTTAGCTTTCCAAAGAGACCGACCACGCTCAATTTCGAGTTGTGTGGAGGGAGATATGCCCATTTAAGTACGGACTATCCACAGTACGCCTGAATTTTAGTCCAGTTAAAGATCAGGCATATGTGGAGTTTATGCGTACTACCCAGAGATCAGGCGTACTGACAAAAAACCTCTCAAAAACCCTAGCCTAGCCCTATACATAGACCAAGTCTAGCATTAGATATCTAGATATCTATATACCTTAAGTTTACCTAGGAGACAACGCTAGTATTGTGGTTGCTACGTTAGTGCGATCCGGCTAAGTTGCCCAACTCAACCAATGCTTTTTAATCCTTCCCAACTTTTTTTAGCCTCCCCACCTTATCTTAGGGTCATGTCGTACTGGTTCACGATCTAAAGACCCTAGAACTTGACCATAGCCCAATTAGGTACATAAAACACCCAAATTGGTATAACATAGTGTTGACCCCCTTTCACTAACACATTTCAACAGCGGGGAGTACTTTGTAAGTATATATAAACCCCAAATGAACCAACCCTAAACTAATATCATAGTTAAACATACTAGACTACCAAGACTTACAATCATTAGAACTACATGCAATCTGATCCCAACAAAACCATAGGAACACAGAACTATACAAGATCGGGTATGTAGGCAGCTAGAGACTATGTCTTAAGTGCGATTGCAGTGATCACACCACACGGGTGGTCCAGATCAATAAAATAAAATAAACACAAATACACACTGTCGCTCACTGGCACTTAGAAATTGCTAGGTTAGAGGAGCCACCCTCAAAAGGTGGGTAATTGGGGTGCCTAACACCTTCCCCAATTGCAACCAAACTGCTTACCCAGATACCTGAAAACTAGACCAAAAGAGAGTCAACCCTAGGCCCAAGTGCCTAGCTCGGGCCCTAAAAAGGCTCGTATCCTCTCTTTCCCTCGGAAAGGAGGTAGGTCTCCAACCCTGCTTGTAAAAAGAATCCGAGTTGGTGGTGACTCTGAACAAACCCCGAAGTGGTTCGTGGATCCCTTTCCACGATGTCCACAGTTGGTCAATTTAGAAATCTGAGAGAATGATATTTCTAACCATATATAATAAGCTCATATTTGGTCAGACGCTTAATTTCCATATGTCAGTTTTTCCAATGCCTATTTTTTAATTCCCTTAAAAAATTGGTGTTAAGCTTGGGACCAAAATCCAGCAACCCTTTTTCAGCCATTTGGACCCTTTAGGGGTGTTAAAGAATTCTAAAATTTGGTATGCTAGTAGGCAATATATATATGAACAACATATAAAACATTTGGCTTAAGATCGTGCATGGAAAATTCACAATAAAATCAAAAAATATTCCCTAAAACTGAGTCTCAAAAGACCCATTTTTTTAGGTCTGTTTGGGGGGCCATCTCAAGGCCTTCCATAACTCAAAAAATCCTGGAATTAAATATAGAGATACATACATGTGTCTAATCTAACATACTAAAAATTGGGCTCAAACATCCCTACACAAAAATCAAATGAAATTTGACAATAAAACTAGTTGAAAATAAGAGCAAGATAGAGGTTGTTGAACCTCTACCTTGTACCCGATTTTGAGCAAAGC
>JAOXJP010048261.1:0-16130 GCA_025762735.1 Platanus orientalis
AGAGAGAGAGAGAGAGAGAGAGAGAGAGAGAGAGAGAGAGAGAGAGAGAGGGTATACAAGGGAAAAACATGTGGGTTTTAGGTTTTAGAAAACATACTTGTAAGTATGGATTTAGTATTCTCATAGTAAGGAAAGTTGATTCTTTCCCGTGGATGTAGGCACATCGCCAAACGATGTAAAAATCATTGTCTCATGCAATTGTTTATTTCTTTGTTACTATTTTATTCTTTATTGCATATGTCATGAATGGTTTAGGCTTGTATCTTATGTGGAATTTTAGTGTTGTTTCTGTTGCACCAACAGTTCTTAACTAGTACTAGATATTTGATAACCCTTTATTTGGTTTAGCAATAAGTTGCATACATCTATAGTTATATGCATGAGCTTCAACATATGCCAAAGTGCATTAATTATTTAAATAGAATGTGAAAACATACCTGGTTGTTTTGTCTGGTAAATTTTAAGAGTGCAATAGTAGAGAACTATGGTTCAAGAAAAAAATAAATCTATGGAGAAAGACAGAAACCAAAATCTGGAGCAACCGCTTCTCTAATAATGCAAACAAAGTCACAGTAGCCCAAGGCGTCACAACCAAAAAGAATAAGAAGAAGAATCAAATATATGAAAGAGATAAATATTATATAACTTGAAAGCAATACAACACTTGTATGAATCACTACTTGCACAAGATATGGAGCTTGGAGATGTGTTGGATTTCCATTTCACTCTATGGGTTTAAAGGAACTTTTTAAGGGTTTTTTCAATGAAGAATTGTGGAGAAAACCACCTTACAAGTATATATAGATGTTGGGAAGAGAATGATGCATGAGCCAACACTTAACATGAAGTTTTAAGTGGTTTTTCATGTGTACAAGGAAGAAAATGGGATTACATAGGAACTTGATGAAAGACTATGGAAAAACGGATTTGCTTGACTAAGAATAATGGATATAAGGGAATGATTGTTTAACACCTTGCATCTATTTTTGATGATTTTTAAATGATAGTTTTACACTTAAATAGAGAAATTATAATCACCTTTTGAATAAAAAATAATGAACATAGCTAATGATATGGAAAAATAAGAAATGAACATGACAAAGTTTTTAAGTTGTCCCAGACAATAGATTTGGGGTAACTTCAAAGGTAAACCTGTATTAATTATGTATGAATCAACTTACAAACTATACATCATTTGAAAGTTTACTTTTTTAACTCATCAAATGGTGTACAATTTAGAGTTTCTTAAAGAAAGTTATGGTAGTTTTTCCATGAGGTGTTTATGCTGATTGGGGAAGTTCAAGCGTTTAAAAAAAATGGAGCCATTAAACTTGGAGAGGTTGAAAGTTGCGGAACAAAAATTTGAAATTTTAGAAACTTCCAATTTTGATACAAATAGGGTTTCTAAATCATTTAGTACTCTTGTAGGACCTATATAAACCCTAGAACTCATCCAATATTGATTCATAAATACAAAGAAAAAGAGAAAGAAGGACAAAAAGTAAAGTTGGGCTTTTTGGAAGAGAAAGCTTTGGGAATTTAGATAAAAACTTGTGGAAGAAGAAACTGTACAAAGCTTGAATTTTTTTTCTGTGTTAAGAGGCAAGTAATTGTATAAAGTATACACATTTTTACTCTTATTTAGTTTCTTAGAAACTCTTTGATAAAATGTTGGAGTTTTTGGAAATTAATCCTCCATGATTCTATGATCTAAAATCTATGTTTTTGGTTATTGATCTTTATGAGTTATAAGTTTTGCAAGTTTCTATGTTTTCAAGTTAAGAAATATTGTTACAGGTTTAGCTACATTTTGGATTGTGTTTAGAAGAGGACCATCAATACTTTCTCTATGTTTTGTTAAAAGATTATTAATTACATATCACTCTCTGCAAGTATAAGTATTTTCAATGATCAATCATGATTTTAAAGAAGAAATATTCTTAGTTTGTACTTAGATTAGGTAAAGACTTTCTATGTTTTGTTATATGATTCAATTATGAATTTAGTATGAGTTTTATGAAAATAGGATCACAAGTTTCAAAAACAGAGAGATTTTTTTTTAAATGCCAAGTTTGTTTGGAAAACTTAAGTTTGTTTAGAATAGAATTATGCATCCATGCATATAATGCTAAGTTCTGAAAGATGACATGCTTAATCATGTAAAGTTTTGTATGAAACCTTCATTAGCTTAAGTTTATGTTTAGACTTTTGATAAGTTATGCAATATGTCAAGTTTGATTTCTTGTAGTGTGTGAGATTATAGCTATGATTAAAATAAGGTATGTGATCATTTTTTTTATTAGATGTAAGTTCAGTTCAGAGAATCCTTATGAATTGTACTTCAAAGATCCGTAGGAAATTATATGATTAATGTGATTTATGTTATGATGAAGGATGAGAGATCTTCATGATTAATGATTCAGAGACCTTAATAGTTATATTTGAATAAGTTAGTGATTATGTGATTCAGAGACCCATTGTAGTTATTATTTAGGAGACTCATTGTGATTTATTATTTCAAAGACCCATTGTGGATTATATATTCAGAGATCACTTATGGGTTTTGTGTTTCAAAAACTTTAGTGGTTAGAGAATGGACACCTATAGTGGTTATATTTTTGGAGACCTACTAACAGGATACAGGTTTACCTATATGTGAGACTGTTCGGAGACCTACTTACAGGTTTTGTATGTGAGACTATTCGAAGACCTACTCATAGGTTTTGTATGGTAGAATTTAGAGACCCTATGTGGTAAAATTTTGATAATCCAATAATGTTTCTATTTTGAGAAGTAAGTTTGAGACTCTAGATGAATTGAATATGAGAAATTTTGGATGATTGTATTTAGAGACCATTAGATGGTTATGGTTAAGTAAACATTAGTATTTCGGAGATCCTAGGAAGATTACATGTGAAAGAAGTGTTAGAAATTTAGAGGTTTCATAAGTATTGCATAAAATTAGATGTGCTTTACAAGGAAACAACATAAGAACCTTATAAATAAGTAAAGTTTTGTGTGAATAAGATATGTCATTGTGTGATAAGTATAAGTATGAAGTTCTATTTTGTATGAGTAAAGCATAAGATAAACATAAAGATAAATAAGTTATGTTCTTCTTTATTAGGTCTTTGCATAAGAAAGTTTTAAAATTGTATAAATAGCTTTTCGAATGTTTTAGACAAATCTCAGACTAGTTATGATTTCAAGAAAGTAAGTTTATATATTTGAAATATTTCTTGTTAAACCTTGACCCATGTTCTGTTGTATTCTTTATATTATTACCTGTGAGTCATAGACTCACCCTTCCACGTTGTTTTTCAGATTAACATACTATTAGCAGGTGAGGCCATAGAGATGATAATAATGTGGCAAGTCACATAGACTTATTAGGAGATTTATTTCTTATTTAGTTTCAGACATTTGATGTAAGTTTAGTTATTTGTTATTTTTCAGCTTTATATTATGGACCTATAATAGAGAATGTTGTATTTATAGGGTTATGAGAGAATTGATTCAGATTTGGTTATTAAAAGTTTACTTTGAAGGATTTTTGTTATGAATGGTTAGATTCGTTCCACTATGATGTTAACAATTTAAAAGTTAAATTCCATTACACATGGTAATGATTATGAGTTATAAGTTCATGCTTTCCTACGTATATGAATGAAAATGAATGATTTAATTGAATGCATAAATTAAGAAAAACAATTGAGGACCCTTTATATTATTCCATTGCAAGGGGTCTTGAGTAAGAGAAAGTTAAGAAGAGTATTAAGTTATCATCACTCTGGAGCCTTATCTAAGGATGAGATTTTGGGGTGTTATAGGTTGATGGGAATTGAAATGAGGTTGTATGTAAAAAAAAAGAATGTGACAAGGTAAGGGAACAAGGAAGTAAATGATGATAAGTTCCAATGAGGTGATGGTTCTCAAGAGAGTGAGAATTTAGCTTTATGGGAAATAGGAGGAGAGGTGGAGGAAGAGTAATGTGGCATCCAAATGTGCAAGTGAGGCCCATATTACAAAATGACCAAAAATACCCCCAAAAAATTAAATTACAATTATGACCTCACTACATCACTCAAAATAAAAAACCATCTAGAAAATAAAATTTAATTTTCAATACTTCCCCTTAAAGTGATTTTCTAGAAATTAACCCAAACTTAACTCTAAGAAATTCAAAAGGACCTTTGGAGAGTGCATGCACAAAAGCATTGAGCTTTGTTATCTTTTAACATGGTTCTTTTTGTCTTATAATATGGGTTTTTATCTTTCTGAGGTTTTTTGTTCAAATTACAAAAAGCCAAAGCAAAATTTTCACTTAAGATCTTTTAGGATAAATTTGTAGTCTCGCATTGTCTCTCTCACTCTACATTAACTACTTTCAGTGGTGATGGCAGAAAGTAATTTTTTTTCTTTTTAATTCTATGGATTATATTTATGTATAGCATGCTCCCTCATTTTGGTATCACTGTTGACATAAAATAAAATAAAATACTAATAATATATATATATTTTAATTAACGTGTGAAACAGAAAGTCACCCTTAAAAACAAATCCTCTGCAACAAGCTTAAATAAAACTAAACGAAAACTGCCTTCAAAAAACAACAGCTGGTTAAAAGTGGGCCCACATTTAAGTTCACAAGGAAACACATGTGTTAAAATTCCAATTTATTAGTATAAATGTCATTCTTTGAGGGCAGTTTCCAATTAATGGTATTTAAGCTTGTTGTAGAGGATTTGCTCTCATCACGCTTTGATTGCGATTAAATCATGTGTTACCGAGTTGAAATCATCTACTACAGTTTGAAGTGTGGTAAAGTCTGGCATTATCCACAATGTGATGCCTACTGTAAAAAGTTAGAAATCATCAATCAAAAAGTGAAAATGACTAATCAAAATTTATTTTTTGTACTTTTTTGGGAGTACATGTCACACTGTAGATGATGCCAAATTTTACCATACTTCAAGATGTAGTAGACGATTATAACTCTGTGTTACATTCTGACTCGTAGGACCCACGACCCTATTCCTTATTAGACATTTTGACATTTGTGTGGAGAAAAAGAAAATATAAATCAAAGAAGCATGATCAAAATTTTATGCTTACATGAATATCACATTCAGATATTCGAAGATACCAAGTGGAAACGTGAAGAACTTATTCTTCATCTTATCTATTAGGCCAGAAAAATCGATAATCTAAGGTCCCCTTCCCCGAACCCTGTTAACACGCGCATGTAGAAAAGCAGAGGGTGATCTATACAAGTAGTTGACAACCTTGCTCTTAGATGTGAACAGAGAGGGTTTAGATGGACGTGAAAGATCATATGAGAGATTATCTTCCTATGCCAAGGCATCTAGCATTAACTCTTCCTCAAGGGCTTCGACCCCTACCAATTTAGGTCGAGGTTGGAGCCCTTGAAGCGAGAGTAAACGAGAGCGGCCTTGCTCTATCTCACTGACCTCTTTTGAGGTTCTTTCTTTACTACGCTTATTGTGTTTAATTTGACGGTATCATGAAACAGTACTTATTCAATTCATTTATCTTCTACATCTTCTGATGGATGTTAAACTTGCACTCAGGATTCAATCATGTTAATGTTAATGTCTGTTCTTGTTGTCTATTTCGCATGTTATTATGTATGTTAAATTCTGTTATATTAAGTTCTCTCTCTCTCTCTCTCTCTCTCTCTCTCTCTCTTTTTCCTTTTTTTGGTAAAATTATATCATGTTCATTCAAGCTAAGAAAACGTTATAGTTGTTCATGAGGTTTAAATTGAATTTGATGTGGTTTTTCCTCGATCGTATACAATACTCCCTTTTCAATTTTTTTTCCTTTTATAATTGTTTCGTTATTATTGTTGTTGTTATTTATGAGTTCTGATGCCCTTGATGATCTTTCTTAGTAAGTTTAGGTATAATGTTAACCTGACACGGGTAAGCCATGCTACATGAAACACTGTACATTGTACAGTTTGCCTTACCATAAATTGCCTAAGTACCTATTGAAAACAGTATCCCTGTTCCGTGGATTATCAAAATTTTGTTTCTTCTTCTTTTAAGCTTTAGTCCCACATCAGTTGGGATGGGAAAATTTATCAACATATAAGTTAGGATACCCCCCTTCCCTATCGTACTTTAAGAGAACTCTCTCCCATGTGAGGTGGCGCAGCAAGATGCATAGTCCATACTCGCATGTATACAAAATCAAACAGGGATGCGTGGAAGACCTTGGACACAAGGGCACTTGAGGTGAATTAAATTTTAACTAAGAATGACAATCAGTCTTCACATGTGCAGAACAAAGTAAGTTCAAAAATTTATAAGATGAGCAAGGAACTAAGAATGAGAATAATATGGATATTGAGATAATACTCAAAATTAATATTAAAAATCAAAGGATTTTATATTATGATTATTATGATTAAACAAGCCTACCAATAAGTTATCATTCCCCAAAACATGCCCTAAAACCAAATAAAATTTCACTTATCAAACAAGCCTGCTAATAAGTTATCATTCCCCAAAACATGCCCTAAAACCAAATAAAATTTCATTTATTCTATAAATGATCACTTCGACCACAAGGGTTTTTGAAGTAGAGTCTCATGAACCAACCATATTGTATTAAAATGTGCTTTTGGCTTGGTATATTGTGGATTTTTATTTGATTAAAAATTTGGATAACATATCTTTACCACCAAAAATAAATAAAAGGAATTTTGAAAACATATATATTCTGAAACCAACCTTTTTTAGAAGAAAAAAAATGCCTTGTATTTTATTAAGAAGAAGAAGAGGAATAATTTTTTGGTAATCATTAATATCAAGCAAATACCTCAAATAAAATTGACCTTAATGATATAAGAATAAAACAATTAATAAAAAGAAAAAAAAGAAAGGAACGAAGGAAGAAGAAGAAGAAATTCGGTTGCGATACAACACTCTTTCTCTACACCCATTGCGCTTGGCTCGTAATTGTAACAACTATCTCATCTAAGTATGTATTTTTGGGGAGTCCATCCATTGCACGTGCCTCATAATAGTCCTCCACATCCATGTGTATAACCATACATCTATAAAACAAACAAAAAATAATACTTACAAATATTTGAGCAATGGATCCTAGTCGGCCAAGGGGCTTTATTAAGAAATGAAACAAGTGGGACAAACCCATAATGCATAGGAGCTCACTTAACAAAATGAAGAAATGCAATTCTTGACTTCCATGGCAACCTGACAAAGGTGGTAGAGCATCTACCATTTCAATAAGAAAAACTTGTTATGCTTCAATATGCGACCAAGATAGATGAGAGTCAAAAGAGAACGGTGGGGGTTGGTAGTCTTTTGTCTCCTCTCTTTTCATTGCTACCTTTATCCCCTTCTCTTTTTTTGTTCAGAATAAGATGGATCAAGTGGGTGGGTTGTGGTTTCACCTTTGCATCCTAAATCAAATGGGGTGGCAGAGAGGAATAATGAAACATTGAAAGAGATGATGAATGCAATGTTGATAAGATCTAAGTTACCCCTAAACATGTGGGGGGAAGCTATTCTCTCTACGTGTCATATTCAAAATAGGATTCCATATAAAAATATAGAGAAGACACCTTATGAAATGTGGAAAGGCTATCAACCCAACTTTAAATATATAAAAGTGTGGAGGTGGCTAAGGTAGGTTTACCTAAGCTTATAAAGAGGAATTTAGGACCTAAAACAAGTGAATGTGTGTTTTATAGGCTATGCATACAATAGTGCAACCTATAGGTTTTAGTTCTTAGAACTGAAAACAATCTATTGGAAGCAAACACCATTATAGATTCAAAGGATGCTGAATTCTTTGAAAATATTTGTCCAATGAGAAATAAAACTCAAAATACACACACAATATATATATATATATATATATGAAATCTCAATTAAGAAGATAAAGAGTAATAAGTAAGAAAGTAGTAGAAGAAAGTGAAATATAATGTAACATCGTGTACATATTTCATGCACTTAGTAGGATCATAGATGCATAATTGATAATTAATCATTTTCATATAGTTAATTTTGATATTCATGATATTTTAACACACATTAGTGAGTGAGAAAGTTGAATTAAATATAAAAGACAAAAACAAGTCTGAACTTGACAAATTTTGAAGTTATCCTAGATAACAGATTTTGGGTAACTTCATAAGTAAACCCGTATTACCTCCATAGGAATCACCCTATAACCCATACATCATTGAAAATATATATTAGTTTAGTTTCGAATGCATTAAATGGTATGTAATTTAAAGTTTCTTAGAAGAAGATATGTTAATTTTTCCATAGGTGTCTATGTTGACTAATATAGTTTGAGCTAGTAGATTTGAGATAACTTTTGAGGAAGAACTGTATTAACTCTATACAAATTAGACTTAAGGTATATGCCATTAAAAATTTATAGGGATCTACTTTCTAATGCAATAAACGACAATCAATATGGAGTTTTCTAGAGAATATTATGGTCATTTGCACACAAAGTGTCTATGATGAAAAAATATGGAAAGTTCGAGTGCTCAAAAATAATTTAGAATGATCAAAAACATTAGAGAGATTAAAAATAATTGTGATCGATCTAAGAGGAAATTTAGAGAGGTCAGAAATTATTTAGATCGATCAAATTGTGCCAAAAGAAAATTCAAGAAATAGAAGCTTTTGTTTTCGACTCTATTAGGATTTCTACTTTGCCTAGGATTTTTATGGGGCCTATATAATCGATAAAAGTTGTTCTAATTTAACATACAAAACCCTAAGAATGAAAAAAGAAAAAGAACAAGAGATAAAGCAAAGATTTGAAGGGATTTTTGATGAAAAACATGAAACTTAGGAAAGGTTTTTGATTTCAGAACAACAAGTAAGTAATCATGAATATTATACATCATTTTCAATTCCTTTAGGTTCTTAGAATACTTTGATTCACGTTTTACAAGCCTTGGTATATATTATGCCTTGTTTTTGAATCTCTAAAGTTATCAGTTTACATGAAATCCTATTTCTATAAGTATTCATGAATACTTTACATCGTTTTTGAACTATCTTAGGTTCTTAGAATGCTTGATTCATGTTTTGCAAGCATCCATGTACATTTTCTCCAGGTTTTGATTTTTCTAGGTTCTTAGAAGGATTTGAATCTCGTTTTTCAAAGAATCATAAATGTTTTAGTTCATTTTTTATTAGATTTAGGTTCTTAGAATGGTTATTTTTTTAAAAAGGAAAGTATGTTTTGCACCTTTATATTCTGTTTTTGATTCTTTAGATCATTAGATTCTTTTTCAATATGTATTTTATATAAGAATAATGAATATTTTGTAAAGATATCCTTGATATAAGTTATAGAACAAATTATGTTAGGTTTTTCAAATGAGTTTTCAGAGGGTTTTTTTGCTAAAATCTGTTTTGAAAGATGGTTTAAAGGTTTTCAAAAAATGTAATCCATATTTTAATGATTTTGAGTTTATATTTTGAAAAGAGAGATTTTTGGTATGATTATCAAAGTTTTTAGAAATATATAAAACTATTTGCATTAAGTTGGGTCAAATCTCTTATTTGTGTTTTGATTCAAAGCAATATTTAAATGATAAAAGTATGTAATCTCTGTTTTGAAAGTATTTGTTTTGAATTGCATTGATATCTATTTAGTTCTTTTATGGAAAACAAAGTTGTTTGAAAGATTATATGTTTTCGTTCTATTATGAATAAGCTATGAGACCTCTTACTAGTTGTATATGAGATATATGTTTAGTATATGTTTAGATATGTATTTAATTATGGGAGGAGTTATCCCACATGCATTTAGTTATGGGGCGAGTTGCCACACATGAAATTAGTCATGGGAGGAGTTGCCCCTCTTGCATTTAGTTTTGGGAGGCGATGTGTCGCCCCCCGAAACCCATACTAATAGGGCCATGAATTTTAGCATGTGACACTAACACTTCACTTTCATTCATTCATTACATTTATAATTTTCTTTTCTTTTTAATATATACGTAGTGGAATAAATACATCAATCAATTTCCAATGATCACCTTACCATCCACGATCTCATAAGTCTAACTTGTATAAAAATTTCATAATCCTATAAACAATCCAAACCATAGTCTATCATTCTTATTAAATTAAACCAATAGTCTGTCATAATCTAAACCATCATCTGAAAATCAAATACTAAAATTCCTAACTTATTATATTTCTTAAAAATTAAACTAAAATAAATCACTTAAACTGAAATCAATGTCATGTCTCTAATTGAAATAACTAAAATAAAGTAGAATCTATCTGACTCTCTAGTCCATCTCTAACCGGACGGTTATGCGGCTATCTCATCCTCATCATATGTGATGCCAAATTTGGGTGAACTTGACAAACTCAAAAAGAAAACAGTAAACTAAGGAAATAGTGGATCAAGACTGAGCACCATTACAGAAACAAAATAGATACTTTATATATTTACTAATCAATAAGTATAGCAGTGCAGGTCATCAATCAATCTTTTACAATACTAAGCATTTAATAAAATTTAAAGCTTCATATATAGATAGAAAACAATGTTAATCACATACTTTTACATTAAACAAAATGGAATAGGTCAGAACATATATCATATCATAGCCAGAACATAACAAAACATATATTTGCTATCAAACCAGAATATATAACAATTCACACCATTTAAATCCCGATGAAAAAGGTCCAGTTCGCACCATTTAAACTCCAATGAGAAGGGTCCAATTCGCACCATTTAAACCCTGATGAGAAGAGTCTAGTTCTCACCATTAAACCCAAGTAAAAAGGGTCTAATACGCACCATATGCCTGGTGAGGTGGGTTGTTACTATAATCTATATGGCCAATAGGAAGGATCTATAACAGTTCTCACCATATACTCAATAAGATGGGTTCTATCAATAAATCCTTATGATGGACAAGGTGGCTTTCTAACAGAATACATCATTCTCTCATAGTTCAATCAAAGCATATAAATCATATGAATAATATATAACAATTATTTACGTTAACTAAATCAAAATAATATATAAGAACATGCTTGATCCTCTAAAGCACAATCTATAAAACACATTTTTCATAATAATACAAATCTGTCCAGAGCAGTACTCTTGAGAATCGTAAACAGTATGATGTAAAATCAACTCTTTTCTTTGTAATAATAGGATCTAATGACAATATGGATCTATTCAAAATAAATTAAATAATCAAACTTGTAGGTTTCCTTGCAAATCATTAAATAAATACCTCTAAAATTTTTTAGAAGATCGAAAATAATTAATAGAATAACTTTTACAATTTTAGGAATAAACCCTCTTTTAGAACTCTTCATTTTTCATTCAAAACATCGTTCTACTTGTTATATCAGTTCAAAACAGTTTCAAAATAAAGGAAACAACTCTTTAAAATCCTATGGGATTGAAAACAAATCTCTTCGTGATCATATCTTGCAATACTAATTCATATCTTTCAAACCCATGTTTTAGAACTTTAGGCAAAACAAGACCCATGAAGACCAATTCAAATCTAGATCAAAGCAATTAAAATCTTTATAAAACAGAATTAATTGAATTCTAGGAACCAAAAGAATGAAAACAACACAATAGTTTACATGTTCTCTTACCTCTTTACTTGAAAATTTGTTCCTATGCTTCAAGTTCTTTAAAAATTTCAAAATCTCTTAAAAAACCTAGTTTTTTTCTTCATTTTCTCTTTAAAATCCCTACTCTTGCAAATTTTTTTTCAAAATGTCATTTCTCTTATGATTTTATATGTTTTTATATGTCTAAATAACCACTTTAATCCCTAATTTCGTCTTTAGGTAGGTATCTAGTAAAAAAGTCCTTAAAATCTTGCAAAAAACATAATTTTCATGATTGTACTGAATTTTTCGCTTGTATGACATCATCTAGTCCATAATTTTTTCAGCACAGACACCCAGTGGAAAAATGACTATAACTTTCTTTACAAAACTCGAATTCACTCGCCATTTTTTTTTAAACTAGACTTCAAGACCTTACCAATGATAGAGTTTTCTCACTCATTCATCCTACATTTTAATTTATTTATTTTTAAAGTTACCTCAAAATCTACTGACTCAAACCATACCAGATGACATAGACACCTGGTGGGAAAATTATCGTAACTTCTTCTAAAGAAGTTCAATACACTTACCGTTTGTGACATTAAAAAGTAGACTCATAGATCTTTTCAATGATATGTGATTTGTAGGGTGATTCCTACAAAATCAATACAGATTTAGTTATGAAGTTACCCTGACTGTCTGGAATAGTTTTAGAACTTATAATGTTATTGACTTATTTTTTTCTTTTCCCGTCTATGTTTAATTAAAATTTTCTCACTCACTTATATATGTCAAAATACCACTAATAAACTTAAAGTATAAAATTAAATATATTCAAAATATTTAATCATCAATTATGTATCTATGGTCTTACTATGTGCGTGCAACATATGCGGGGTGTTACACGATATCCCTAAAATTCTATACCGGTTTATCCTAGAGGGAGTGAATATGATTTACAAAACTTTTTCAATTATTTTGATTTAAGGGTTGTCCAATTAAGTTAATTCAACTAATTTTCACCACTTTATAATATGAACACTTATCAATGAATTCAAGTGTGATGTGCAATAGTGTTCAATTGACAATTAATCGCAACTTAAGATATCCACTAAGTTCTCAGAAGTGCAATTGCTAAATTAAGTCAATGAGCAATCTAAAGATGTTGGTGCTTCAATTAAAATGTGGAAGATATTAAATAAACATTCAAAGATAAACAATGCCACAAGACAAGATGTATAGTGGGTTGGTATGACGGCATACATCCACTTTTGAATGCCGATGGTGCGGTGTGTTGATTTTTATTATAGTCTAGCTTAACTATTATAAGAAAATTAACTAAATTTACTAACCATGCTTTGTTGAGTACTTACTCCCTCCAATGTCTCTAATGGAGGAGTTGCAATGCACCCAAAATCTCCAGCGAGTGTCTCACATTCAGTAACTCCCATAAAACGTCCTCAAGTAGTGGTAAAAGAAGTTTGAAGTCTGGTACTCAGCCTCTCATTAGGAAAATGTAACTAGGTAGTTCACACAGGTTATGGAGAGCTTCAAGAGTTGGTTTCCCAAGTGTGTTGCAAGCTCTCTATGGCAACCTGAATGCTTCAAGTTCCATACTACTAGACTATTTTCCAAGTAAATACACTTAAGTCTCTCACATTCTCTCTAAAAGTATATACCTATCTTACTTAAGAACACCCTTCAAGGGTTTGATGCCAAAGTGTAAAAGCTATACATTGCACAATAATGCATGTGAATTTTTATAGAAGGTGTTAAACTTATCTCTTGAACAGTAGAGATCATATAGACTCAAAAATGAGCGAAAGAGTGGCCATAACGGTAAAAAATTAATGGTAAAAAACTAACTATTGGATTGACCTAGAGGTCACAAGAGCTTCCCTCGAAGCTTAAGCACTTGCAATACCCAAGGACATGCGTTGCCTATAGGCAGGAGCACTCGTGGGTCCACGGCCTGAACTTCCAAAAACTTTGAAGTTTCTGTTTTCTTAGGCTAAGCACTCACATGACCAAATGAGGGTTCGCAATACCCATGCATGTGCACTCACATGGTCTCGTGAAGGCTTACTATCCCTAGATTTTTCCTTTTAATTTTTTTTAAATTCTGAAATATCTTGTAGGTTAATTTTAGAGGGGGTGAATAGGATATAATTAAATTTTTAATTCTATTTACCCCAATCTTAATTAGGTGAGATAATTAGTAATATTCAATTTTAATTTAACTCACTTAATGTGTTTGGTGCTCAATTGCTAATGATTGTTGTATAAATCAAAAAAGTGTGCAAATGATCTTGCACATGATATTCGACACACACTAAAGGGGAAAAGGAAGACTCATATACTTCACTCGTGTAAAAGAAGCAGTCAATTGGGAATTAAGAAAGTGTTGACACTCGCACATTAAAATGTGCATGAATGCATTGTCCATATTCGCGCTCTACAAAAACCAGACACTGAAAATTGACCTTATCTCCTTCCATGGTAGTTGTTTTGGATAGTCATGACTCTTATGAGTTCCCAAAACACTTAGGAGACTAGAGGAAGTGTATTCTCGCATAGAAGAAACACCAATATGTTCCGGATAAGGATGGAAGAATTTCACTCCAACATGGAAGCCATGAACAAGATAGAGTTCTCCTTCTTCAAGGACTCTTCCAAAATTCATTTCTAAACCTATAAATACTTTAAAGACTGCACAAAATCGTAAGTTTTAGGAATCTCTTTGAATCATTCACAAGATCACAAGAAAAAGGCAAGCATTTCTCTTCAGATTTGGGTAAGTTCTGCATCCCACCAAGTTTTTCAAGTTCAACAAGTTTTCTCTCTTTTAAGAAGACTGCAAGTCCATAATACCTCTGTACAACCCTTTAAAGAATATAGCAAAGAAACTTGATGAAGAAGATAGTAATGACAAGGTAATGCAAAACTTATTTACATTCAGAAAAACAAAGTTTGTATCCATATATTTATATTAATAAAATCAAAGAGTTCATTCTCTTCTTCCTCTTTCTCTTTACTTTATGCAACTTCTCTTTTACTATATAAGTTGAGAAACTTAAAGTTAATCATAGGTGTGCACCTAAAAGGAAGTAATTAAGAAATCTCTCATGAGATTTTGAGTATTATTTCTCACTCATAAAAATAATGAACTAGCCCCTTAAATGGTTAAGTAATTTGTTCAATGAATTTCACCTTATACGGCTCAAAATTTGATGTTACAAATTTCTAGCATGCCCGGTAGGACTATACTTTCCTCTCATGTCTCTTTAAGTTCCGTTGTATTAATGGATGCCTTTCATTGCTATAGGTATGCCAATGAAGTTGCAAATGCAGAGCCCACTATTGGTGCACTGCGAGATCCCTTGGCTACATTGACAACATGGGTTGAGGCTTTGGTCTCCCCACCATCCCAACATATGGTTGAGGCTTCGGTCTCCCAAACAACACATATGGTTGAGGCTTCAGTCTCCTAAACAACACACATGGTTGAGGCTTCGGTCTCCCAAACAACACATATGGTTGAGGCTCCAGTCTCCTAAATGACATCTATGGTTAAGGCTTCAATCTCCCAACAAAAGGTTGAGGCTTCTGTCCACCTACTCTCAGTAGGGGTTAAGGCATTGGTATCCCCCCATGTGGCTATAGTGATGCCAATATTCGTTAAGGGTAGTGCATCCACAACCCAAAACAAACCCGGTTTGGTACCCACTAAACCAAGGGGCTATATTCCCCAAATCAATTTGAATAATTTAAGGAAATAGTGGGTACTCTAGGTTGAATCCCCATGAAAAATTCATTGAGATCCCAGAAAAAATATAAGTTGATGATTTGGGTGAAGTCTCAGATTTCCATTTGTCAGTGCTTAAGTATGCGAATGAACACAATGATTCTCATTTGCCTATGGCGGAACCCGCGAGGGAAATGAACAAAACTAACTTGCAGAGGAAGATTCATCCTCATGGGTGTCTATATTCGCACAAAGGAATAAAATCTTGGATATCTAAATTTGGGCTAAACTCTCAGCAAATGGCCTCTAAGCCCTAAGGGAAATCACAAGTCTATGATTGTGGTAGACTTGAAGACCCTCATTCGCGGGCATGTCAAATAGGTCTCGCAAATGAGTTTTACATTTCTAATTCACTCAAGAGTGTGCACTCGCACAAACATCAACATTCGCACTAAAAATACTTAGCAAATGAAGATATTAGTTTGCAATTTGTGCATTATGAGTGCGAGAGAAAGCCTCATTTACGCAAAGTCACATTTGCGAGTGAAAACTCTATTCGCCACCAGAAGACCAGAATTTGACTATAGTACATGTGATGCTTACAGGAATTTTAGTAATGTTGAGGGGACAAACAAGGGAACAAACAGGCAGAAAGAATGGAAAATTCAAAAGACTTGGTGTAATGCCCCAAAATTTTCATCACTAGATAAGACTTTCGAGTGTTAATATCTTTACACTTTTCTTCTTCTTTCCCTTACTCA
>JAOXJP010048272.1:0-16128 GCA_025762735.1 Platanus orientalis
TTCCAAGTTGCTAAACGAATCCTACTCTCTTAGACTAACTTCTTTACCCACACTCGTCCATGGTGTGGGAACCCTTGCATATTTTTCATTGCATCCGAGCGCCAATGCAATGCCCCTTGCCAATTTTTCATCACATTCGGGGAATAAAGTGCCCCTCGCCAATTTTTCGCCACATCCGGGGAATAAGATGCGACGCTTAAAGGGTACGCCCTAGTATTAGATCAAAATAACGTATTTTCAGGATTCATGTTAAATGGTTTGAATAGTTTTTAAGGCCGGCTCCCTGCTAATTGTAATTTTCATCCTTAGACAGCTTTCAGAGGGAAGCTACTTCTTTTTCAAGGCTTCCACTCACATGTAAAGTTTCTTTTCCTGTCCTTAATTTGTTACTGAATTTCATGGGAATGTAAGAGACATGCGACTACATAATGCTTTTTTCAAGATTTCAATGCAGTGGATGCCACACCCAGCAATAAGGTGGGTAACTTGAAACAATGAATGTTAAAAATACACAGGATATGACACATCCACACAGCAATAAGGTGGGTAACTTGAAACAATGAATGTGAAAAATACAAAGGACAATGGTAATTCAAAATTCCACCATGGAGATACTCATAAATCTGGTTCGACCAATTGAGGCCACATTTCAGATTCTAAGACTTTGGACTGTGATGTGTTCTGAAGGTCTGTTTATGGGACTTTGGCAAAACAGGAATTTTCAAATGTGGCAGGATTGGAGGAAATTAATTAGAAAGAAAAAGCTAAAGCCCACTGGTTGAAAGAAGAGAACAACAATAGGAAACTCTTCCACAAAATAGCCACGGTCAAGAACAATGCCAATTTTATCTCTAAGCTAAAAATTGAATATGAAGTGGTGGAGGATTATGAGCGCTTGAAACCACGTTATGGCCTTCTTTATGGACCTGTATAAGGATTCCGATATATCGAGGCCTAAGTTGGATAGGGTGCCCTTTAAGTCCTTTTCAGAAGTGCAAAGAGATTGGTCGGAAAGACCCTTTGAGGAAAGTGAAGTTAAGAATGCAAGTATTGAAGATGACAAAGCTCCGGGTCTATTCTCCATAATTTTCTTCAAAACTTGTTGGGATGTGCTTAAAGGGGATGTGATGATGATTATGGAGGATTTCCACCACAACACTTTTCTTGACAGAGGAAGCAATGCCACCTTTATATCCCTCGTCCCAAAGAAAGTAGAGTGATGCAGACAACATTAGTAAGCTTATGTATGTGCCTCCACATAAGAGGACCAGATTTAAAATTGAATGTTGTGTGGGACTAATTATAGTCATTTAGAGGTTGGGATTCATATGAATAAGGCCAATAGTGCTAAGGTCTTGTTGGGTTTTTTTAAGAGAGTAATCACATCACTTACTTTTCGTCCAAGTTTTCTAAGGTCAAAACTTGCTCTTTTGGCTTGATTTTGTTGTCATTAGAGAGGTTATTCAGCTAACTTTCTAATGAGACGAAGATTGTGCAAATCCGAGATGATTTGGGAAAGTTATGACCAAATTACTAAAGGGTGTCAGTGAATGATGGGAATAGTATTTTTAGAAGTTAGGTGGGTCAATAAGTCAAAGTGTGGGGCCCTTTAGAGAGCTGATTGATAGCCTCTCTAGGGCGGAGTTTTTAGTAGCTTAAAATTTTGGGAAAGTATATTTTTGGAAGGTTTTAGGATTTAGTAATTTTTAGGTAGCAAGATTAAAGTTTTAGTTTCTTTTTTAGAAAGTTTCTAAATCATGTGATGTTGAAAACCTATTTAAAGGCATTCATCCCCATTAATAAAATCAGTGAAGAATATTAAGTTTTGTGAATTATGGGTGTTCCCAAGTGTGCTCTCCCTCCCCTTGTAGGGTTGACGCCACATTGGCTCCCCTCGTCCCATAGTTGCAGCCATGAGCTAGGTAAACTCTTATCCCTTCTTCTCTCCTCTTCTCTCTTCTCTATCATCTCTCATATTCCTCCATCTTTCTTTCTCCTTCTCCTCCTTCACTCTTGCTGTTTTCCCATAACATTCTATTTATTATTTTATAACAGAATTTTCTGGTTTACTATACCTTTAAAATCGCACCATCTAAAAGTCCCTATTCTTCTTATTTTCTTTGAGTGTTTTGATCCCCTTAGGATCCCCCATAAAAACCCCAACTTTCCCCTATGATTCCCTTCTTCCTTTTCTCTTAAAACCTAAATATTCCCCCTACTGTTTTGCCTAAAACCTCCACTAAAGAATCTTTGGTTTTCTTAAATTTCATGATTTGACAAACCAGATCTTATCCAAATCTCATGAAATTTAAACTGTAGACCCTCTGAACTCGTCAGAACCTGCACTAGAAATTTAGGAATTTTCTGACAAATCAGAAGGGCATTTTGGTAATTTTCGGGCTTTCTGTCCAAAATTACAGAATTACCCTTCGGTGTTTTTTCTCTATTTTCTTCTCTTTTTCTAATCTAACTTCTTCTAATTCTTTTCTGATCTTCCATTCACCATTTTTCTAACTGTTCGTGGCTACTTGAGTGAGTTTACTTTATTCTTGATATTTGCTTCCGTACTTTAAATTTGACAAATTATTTGAGGTTCTTGGGAATATTCTGCATTATGGAAGCCGATTCAATCAAGGAATTTTAGCCTATTAGTTTGGTGGGCAGCATGTATAAAATCATTTCAAAAGTTCTTGCAACTCAACTTAAAGAAGTCATGGAGAGTGTGATATCTCTTCATCAGAGTGCTTTCATTGGGGGGTGTCAAAGTATTGATGATGTCTTGATAGCTAATGAATGCATTGATGTAAATGGTAAAGAAAGGGAAGTTTGGCGTTCTTTGCAAACCAGACTTAAAAAATGCATATGACAAGGTAAATTGAGACGTTTTGGAGCATATGTTAAGAAGATTGGGCTTTGGCATCCGATGGAGAAAATGGATAAGAAAATGATATGGGACCATGTCTTTTTCCATTCTTTTAAACGGTGTTTCTGTGGAGTATTTTCATGGTTCTAGAGGCCTTCGTCAAGGGGATCCTTAGTCTTTGTTCCTACTTCTAGTGGTTGCTAAGGCGTTTGAAGCGCTTTTTTCCAAGGCATTCCAAGGAGGTTTTGTGGAAGGTTTTGAGATTGACAACAATGGGGTGGTGGTGTTTCACCTTTAATTTGCCGATGACACTATTGTAATGTGCAAGAACTCAATTAAACAATTGAAATATCTCCATTGTGTGATTCATTGTTTTAAGGCAGTCTCAAACTTAAAGATGAATCTTTCTAAGGGTTGCATATAATGTGTGGGGCAAGTTGGAGACTAGTGAAGACACTCGGAAGTGCTAGGATATAAAATGAGCTTCATTCCTTCCACTTATTTGGGCCTCCCTCTTAGAGCCCCATTCAAAAGCAAGGCTCCTTGGAATGATGTGATTGCTAGAATTCAACAGACTAGCGGGCTAGAAAGGTAAGTATATGTCAAAAGGGAAAAGATGACATTGCTAAAGTCGGAGTTGGCTAGTCTCCCCATGTACTTCCTCTTTTTTTGTCATTCCTTCTTTGGTTGCAAACTCTATCAAGAAATTACAACGGGACTTCCTCTGGGGAAAAGGAAAGGAGGAGGTGGGGCTTTCATTTGGTTGCTTGAAAAGACATTTGCAAGCCAACATGGTGTGGGGGTCTTGGGATTAAAAGAATTCGGGATGTCAATAAATCTCTCATTTCCAAATGGTTTTGACGCTTTAGGCATGAGAGGGAGAGGTTGTAGAGAAAAGTCATTGCTAGCAAATATGGCTTAGCTAACTCTTGGGAAACAAATTTGCCCCACTCCCCTCATGGGGTTAATTGTTGGAAAGGGACAACGCAGAAAAATTCAAGAAGCTATTCAGGTGGAGGTTGGGTCGAGGAGTGACACAATTTTGGTGTGATAAACGGTGCTCAAATAAACTCCTTTCAGGATGAAGTCCCTCATATCTATGTCATTGCATCCAATAAAGAAGTTATGGTGGCTGATTGCTGGAACTATCATGATAATAGAGGATAGAACATTCCCACCAAGAGGAACCTTAACAACTAGAAAATGGAGGGAATAGCTTATTTTCTTGGGTTGGTGGATAACATGCACCTTAGGGAAGATTTGAACAATTCTTAGAGGTGGACCTTGTCTAAAAATGGTGCTTTTCGGTAAGCCCGTGCTGTCATCTTTATGGGAATAGCGAAGATCCTTCTTTCCTTTGAAAACAAATATGGTGCCTTAAAATCCCCTCTAAAGTCTCATTTTTTGTTGGGATGGCTTGCAAGGAGAGGTTGTGATGTGGAAGCATACCATCAAGAAGAAGTTGGAAGACCATGGATAGCCTTTCATGGAGTGTCTAGGAGTGTAGAGTTAATTTTATGCTTTTAAGGGGGGTTTTGCAATTATTTTAAGTCATAGTTGGGATAAAGTTGTTGTTGTAGGGGGTTGAATGTAATAAGGCATGTTTATGAAGGTGTAGGATAGGATTTTCTTTTCAACGGTATACTTGTAATATGGCTGAAAAGTTGTGGGGCTTTTAGAGATGTGGCTCACTTAACCAAGTCGGCAATCATATAGATGTGCAAGTTTAAGTATCATCTTTTGATAAGAATCTTATATATAGAAATCTTTTGTGATTAAGGAAGTATAGATAAGGTGAGAATTTTATTTTATTTGAAAAAGATCTTGTAAAGCGTTTTTAAAGACCAACGACTAGCATGAATGAAATCAGATTTGAAGATGAAAAAAAAAATTAAGTGAACACGTGTGTGTATTGTGGTATCCCACGTTTCTCTCTCCTCTTGGGTTGTGGTATCCCCTCTAATCTCTCTTCTTCTCATCTAACGAGTAAGTCTCTCCCTCTTCTCTTCTCTATTTCGCTTTTTCTTCTCTCCTTTCTTTATTGTTTCATCTTCTTTTGGATTGTTATGATGCACCAGATTTGGTATCAGAGCTTTTAGTTCACAGGTAGTTTTGCCTAGTTGTGTTTGGGGAAATCCTTTGCAGATGCTTGAGGTTAGAATCAAATTCAAACTCCCATTTAGGAAGTTGTTTAAAGTTCTAATAATTGATCAAGATGAAGAAAATCTAATTTCTAGAGGCATGATCAAGAAGATCCTATCAGTTGAGAAAGATCGAAATCTTTATTGGAAACAAGGAGAATGATTTGTTCTTCCATTTGCACATGGACCTTACAAAGATGGTGTTGTGTGTAAAATCATTTCATTGGAGAGTCGTATTATTGTGTTTGGCAAACCATAGATTAAGCAATAACCAAGAGACATGTATCCTCAAATTTGTCGATCTTGGTGTATACTATCAAATGCAATCATTCCCACAACGACCTCTCCAACAAAAACAATCGAATTTAAAGGAAGAGTTTGCATCTAAGGAAGATCCTACACCAAAAGAAGAGACTTCTCAAAAAATGGTTCCAACTAAGGAAGACACATCAATTGAAAACTCATTTGTTTCTCAATACGAACCACTAATTGAAGACAAGATTGAGGACAAGGAAGAACACGTAGAAGATAGCAAGTTGTAGCCCAAGGAAGCAAGCATGACTCAAAATGATCACATGGTGACTTTTATGATCCAATCAATGTTGTTGCCCCAACTAATTGAAGACCCTCAAGACGAAGTTTTCATCTTCAAATTTGAAGATTCTATTTCAACAAGTTCATGGTTGAACTTTTTCAAACCCAGGGAGTATGATGTGGGAGTATACCATATCAAGAAGAAGTTGAAAGACCGTGAATAACCTTCCATAGAGTATCCAATAGTGTAAAATTAATTTTATGTTTTTAAGGGGGGGTTGCAATTATTTTAAGTCTTAGAGGTTTAAATGTAATAAGGCATGTTTGTCAAGGGATAGATTAGGATTTTATTTTCAAGGGTATACTAGTAATATGGCTAAAAACTATGGAGTTTTTAGGGACTTAATGATTGATCATTGGGGGATATTTTTGTCTTTTTATGGGTTATTACCTCAATCCATGGGACTCATAATAAGAGCTACAAGATATCTCAAATATTCTCTAAGATTTTGAAGAATAATTGAAAGATATTTAGGGAACCCACAATGTCAATTCAGCAATCCAATATTTCTCAAGATTGTGAAGAATATTCGAAGATATTTTGTCTAAAATTGTGGAGATATTTCGGGGGCCCACTTAACCAAGTCAACAGTCCTATAGATGTGCAATTTTTAGTATCTTTTTTTGTAGAAATCTTTTCTTTAGAGATTTTTTGTGATTAGAAAAGTATAAATAAGGTAAGAATTTTATTTTATTAGGATTCTTTTATTTAAAACAGATCTCAGGCCAATGACTAGCATTAATGAAATCGGATTTGAAAATGAAAAAAAATAAATAAAGTGAACATGTGTGTTAGGTGTAGTATCCCACATTTCTCTCTCCTCTTGGGGTGTGATATCCCCTTTAATCTCTCTTCTTCTCATCTAACGAGTAAGTCTCACATTTTCTCTATCTTTTCTTCTTTCTTCTCTCCTTCGTTGCTTCTTCTTCTTTTGGATTCTTATGCTGCATTAGGTTGCCTACGATTGACCTCTTTCAAAAAGAGAGGCATGATGCTTCCGAACACGTGCTTGCTTTGCTCTTAGAAAAAAGGAATCTGTCAACCACTTGTTTATGCATTACCCTTTCGCCTAAGAAGTTTGAGAGGAAGTTTTTAGGGAGGCGGGAGTTGCTTGGCTTTTTCCTAGCCGTCTCAGAGACCTCTTCCAAAGTTGGAATTTGGAAAGGACCAGTAAAAGAGGTAGGCTTCTATAGAGTTTGATATGCTTGGCTGTGTGTTCATCACCTTGGACAGAGAGAAACAACCATCTTTTTGAAAACTATGCACAACCGGTTTTAATGTATATAAGAAGGCAAAAGATTGGTTTTGTTTTAGGGGGTATACCATTAAGAATGTGGGTGTTGTATGTGAAGACGATGCCAATTCAACTCAACAACTTAGCTTTTGATTCAACTCGGTTCAGAGTTAGAATCAACTCAGAGTTAAAGTCCAAGTTGGTGGCTAACCAAAGTCCAAGTTGGTGGTTGTTAAAATCCAACTTAGTGGCTGTTAAAATCCAACTTGGTGGTTGTTAAAGTCTAAGATGGTGGCTAGTAATCTCTACATATAGAGATGCTTAAAGGGATTCAAGGCATGGCAAGCAGACGTAAGGGCTTGGAATAGAAAGAGTGATCTAGAGTCGAATTGATTATAAGATTTGTAAAAGAGAGAGTGAGAGTGGGATTATTTCCAGTGTACACTGAGATAAAGTACAAGGTTACTCCTCTTGTAATCGTATCTCCTTCTCTAGTGGATCATTTGGTTCAGTTTGAACCATCCGTAGTTTTTTACCTTAAAAGGGTTATCCATGTAAATCTTGTGTCTTTTGTGAGATTTTTTTTTATTTCTTTATTTCCCAACAGTGGGGATCATTCTTTTATAGATAGGAAGAGAGGGTGGGGAAATATTATTAGCGATCATCATACAATGTAAGTGTGTGTGGCTGTTGGCCTTTTTGGGGATATCTTATCGCCCTCCTTATTAATGAAATCTTTTCTCTTATCACAAATAAATAAAATTGCTTAAGCATAATGAGTTGTGCAAATGTCTGGCTCTAAAGAGAAACAATCTCTCAAGTAGTCTCTCTTCATGTTAAATTCAAAAGACCGAGTTAGATGATGAAAATTTGAATTAGAATTCCCATTTTGTAGCCCTATTGGATTTAGTGTTGATGGGTTCGCTAGATATTTTCTTCTCTTGAGATTGTTCTTATAGAGTTTTCTTGGAGAAGAATAGAAATGATTTTAAAGTAGAAAGTTTGGCTTTTGTTGTCCTCCCCTCATGGGGCCATGAAGGACTCCTCCTCCCCCCCCCCCCCTTTCCTCACCCCTTCCTCTTTTACCTTTTCACCTTTTCCCTTTTTCCTTGTGTTTTGTCTTTTGATTGTTTTACCATGTAACAAGCAACTAGAAATTATGTTCATAGTTCATACCCCTTAGGAAGGGCAAATTTGTCTTCCAAAAATTGAGGAAAAAGGTTTGATGCAGCATAACAGTCCAAAAGAAGAAGAAAGAATGATAAAAGAAAGAAGAGAAGATAAAGAAAAAGGAGACTTACTTGTTATATAAGAATAGAGATTAGAGGGGATACCACACCCCAAGAAGAGAGAGAAACGTGGGATACCACACCCAACACACACACGTGTTCACTTTATTTTTTTCATCTTCAGATCTGATTTCATTCATAGTAGTTGTTGGTCTTTCAATAGGCTTCAAAAAACCTTTTTCAAATAAAAGAATCCTAATAAAATAAAATTCATACATTATCTATACTTTCTAATAACAAAAGATCTCTAAGGATAAAATTCTTAACAGAGGAAGATACTTAAACTTGCACATTTATAGAACTGCCGACTTGGCCAAGTGGGCCCCAAAAATATCTCTAAATATTCTCTAAAATCTTAGAGAAAATATCTTCAAATATTCTCCACAATCTTGGAGAATATTGGACTATTGAATTGGCATTGTGGATCCCCCAAATATCTCTCAAATATTCTCCAAAATCTTAAAGAATATTGAAGATATCTTGCAGCTTATATTATGTGTCTCATAGACTAAGGTGGCAGCCCATAAAAAGACAAAAATACTCCCCCCAACGACCAGTCATTAAGTTCCTAAACCCCACAACTTTTCAGCCATATTACAAGTATACCCTTGAAAATAAAACCATATTCTACCCTTCGACAAACATGTTTTGTTACATTCAACCCCCTAAAACTTAAAATAATTACAAAAACCCCCTTAAAATATAAAATTAACTCTACACTATTAGACACTTCATGGAAAGCTATCCATGGCCTTTCAACTTCTTCTTGACATTTTATGCTCCTACATCATACTCCCTGGGTTTGAAAAAGTTCGACCATGAACTTTTTGAAATATAATCTTCAAATTCGATGATGAAAACTTCATCTTGAGAGTCTTCAATTAGTTTGGACAACAACATTGATTGGATAGAAGATGTCAGCTTGTTAAGTTGGTAAAGTCTGTGGATGTCATACCATAGACCTGGGTTCAAAACCCGTTTTCACCTACATTAACCATTAACATTTACCTATCAAAAAATAATAATAATAATTGGATCATAAAGGAAGTCACCATGTGATCATTTTGAATCATACTTGCTTCCTTGAGCTGCAACTTACTGTCTTCCTTGTCCTCAATCTTGTCTTCAATTGGTGATTCATCTTGAGGAACAAATGAGTCTTCAATTGATGTGTCTTCCTTAGTTGGAACCACTTCTTGAGAAGTCTCTTCTTTTGGTGTAGGATCTTCCTTAGGTACAAGATCTTCTTTTAAATCTGGTTGTTTTTGTTAGAAAGATCGTTATAGGAGTGTTTGCATTTGATAGCGTACACCAAGATTGACAAATTTGAGGACACATGTCTCTTGGTTATAGCTAACACGTCGTTACTCAATCTATGGTTTACCAAATACAATAATATGACTCTTTAATGGAATGATTTTACACACAACACCATCTTTGTAAGGTCCACATCTAAATGGAAGAACGAACCATTCTCCTTGTTGCCAACAAAGACTCCGATCTTCCTCAACCGATAAGATTTTCTCGATCATGCATCTAGAAATTAGCTTCTCATCTTGGTCACATTAGAACCCTAAACAACTTCCCAGATGGGAGTTCGAATTTGGTTGTAACCTCAAGCATCTCCAATGGATTTCGTGGGACTACAGCTAGGTAAAACTAGCTATAAAATAAGAAACTCTTATACCAAATCTAATGCAGCATAAGAGTCCAAAAGAAAAAGAAACAACAAAGAAATAAGGAGAGAAGAAAGAAGAGAAAATGGAGAGACTTACTCGTTCGATGAGAAGAATTAGAGAGATTGGAGGAGATATCACACCCCAATGGAAGACATAAATGTGGGATATCACACCCAACACACACACGTGTTCACTTTAATTTTTTATTCATCTTCAAATCTGATTTCATTCATGCTAGTCGTTAGCCTTTAAATAGGTTTTACAAGATCTTTTTCAAATAAAAGAATCCTAATGAAATAAACTTCATACATTATCTATAGTTTCATAATTACAAAAAATCCCTAAAGATAAAATTACTACCAAAAAAATATACTTAAACTTGCACATCTATAAGACTGCTGACTTGGCCAAGTGGGCACCCAAAATATCTCCAAATATTCTCCACAATCTTGGAGAAAATATCTACAAATATTTTCCACAATCTTAGAAAATATTGGACTGTTGAATTGATATTATGGGTCCCCAAATATCTCTAAAATATTCCCCAAAATCTTAGAGAATATTGAAAATATCTTGCAGCTCATATTATGGGTCTATGGACTGAGGTGGTAGCCCATAAAATAAAATAAAAATACCCCCCAAAGACCAATCATAAGTCCCTAAAAACACAACAGGTTTTCAGCCATATTACAAGTATACCCTTGAAAATAAAATCCTATTCTACCCCTTGACAAACATGTTTTATTAGATTCAACCCCTCAGACTTAAAATAATTGCAAAAACCCCCTTAAAAACATAAAATTAACTCTACACTACTGGACGCTCCATGGAAGGCTATCCATAGTCTTCCAATTTCTTCTTCTTGACATGATATATGCTCCCGCATCAAGGTTGAATCCAAAATTCAATTTTTTTCAATGAGAATAGATTTTTTTTTCAGCAAAGAAGGGGAAGAGAGAAGGAAAAACAGTAATGAGATAAGAAATCCCCTCAACAAAAAAAAACAAAAGGAACAAAAAAAAGAAACAACCCCAACACCAAACTTTTAGATCCCTAGAACATTGTTCCACTGTCTTCTCTCTTTTTTGTTTGAATGGTAACCAAGCAGCAATTTATTGAATCAACATGAAAACAAAACAAAGAAACAACTTCACCCAGAAGGTGAAAAAAAGGAAACAACATTGTCTTCTCAGACCCCCATTACCCATATTATCACACCCTTTACACCCAGAAGGTGAAAAAAAGGAAACAACAGTCTTCTCAGACCCCCATAACCCACATTATCACACCCTTTACACCGGATGGCCCAAACAATCAGCTCCTTTGCCTTCTTATACAAATTTTCATATACACGGTTGTTAAGCTCCTTCCACAAAGACGAGAATATCCATATTGCCACTGGTATCAACCTCCAAATTTGTCTACCTGAAACTGAAGATACTAAATTCCCCCATCTGGCTAGAAGAGGAGGAAGATCTTGGGGCAAGATGCAAATCATACTAAAGTCTATCATCATCATATTCCACACTTCCCATGAAAATGGGTAGTGAGTCAGTAAAGGGGCAATAGATTCACTACTTAGAAGAGATCTATAAAAAATACACATACCTCTCCAAATCAAATTATCCACTGTTAGAATGTGCCCCAAAGACGCTTACCACATAAAAAATTGGGCTTTATAGGGGAGCAGTTTGAACCAAATTTCTTTCCATGGCAGTCCAGTCCCTTGGGATCTATCAAGTAACTTAAAACATGAAGACACAGAAAACTGCCCGCCTATACCTGGCTCCCATTGCCTCTTATCAGCTTCTTCCAGATCACTTCTGCAGGCTTCTAATTTGCCCAACAATTTGCTGACTCAAGCTCCCAATCATTTAGGGCCCTCGTAAACAGGGGCTGCCAAACCATTTCTTCATTAACCATCACAGCATGATCCACCACTGACACTAGCTTTTTTGTTTGTAGCCATTGAGTAAAGAGCTGGAATGTCTTCCTTCAAAGAAGAATCTCCACACCATTTATCCTCCCAAAATGGAGTTTTACTACCATTCCCCACTCTATAATGGACCCCTTCTTTGAAAGCTTCATAATACCTTTCCAAACACCTGTGCCTAAATCCCTTGAGTTTCAAAAATCCCTGAAGTTATATTTAGCTTGCACCACCCAACACTAAAGACTCTCTCTCTCCTTCTCAAACCACCAAAACCATTTATATAAAAGAGCTTCGTTCATCAACTTCACCTTCTCATAAAAGGGCCTTACACCACCCGGCGTCACAGAATCCAAAATTCACTTTCTCATGTAACAATGTGAATACCCAATACATAAGAAATAATCTTCTGTAATAGTAGGGTAACTTTCTGGTTAGAAGAGAAAATCTCCCTTGATGGTAATCAACTTTGTCGTCTTTGTGGCCAGCGTGCAATAAGCATCATGATTTCTCAATGAAACAGATAGTTTTTTAAGTCAACTTCTATTCAAAGAAACAAAAATTCCAGCTAATTCTATTTACCAAAAAATCTGCTACCACATTCCGGTATTGGTCAAGTCTAGAAACTAGTCTGAAAATGTCACAACAAGATTTCATCACTAATAAAAAATAAGTTCCAGGGTCCAGTGCTTTTCTTAAAATCTAACATAGAAAGACTTTCAAGAAATCTTAATACTTTATCCTTTAAATGTATTTTCCGATTACTCAGAAGCTACGATCTGCAGACACAGAGCCAAGACTCGCATGACAACAAGGGCACAGGGAATCAGTAACTCCGTGAAATCTAGAAATGGGTACACGGCCATATATAATACATACATTCACATAAGCAGACAAACCAAGCTATCATAATCTTGAACATTAGAAGAAGATCTGCAGCAATATATCAAACTAAAAAAATATCAAATAGAAAGAGATGATCCCAATAAAAGGGATAAAAATCTAAAGTGGGTTACTTGTTCTACATAAGACTTAGTATGGGTAAAAAAAAAGGTAAGTCGAAATCAATCAAAAAATTATGAAAAAATCCAAAATGGGGGTTAGTAGTGTCATGTGCACAAGTCTAACGAAACGAACAAGCCCAAAGTGAGTTTCCTACAACAAATAAGTCCTAAGGTATGGAATTCAATGTATTATATGCGCTTCTATGAGAGAAGGATGCTGGGCATATCCAAACATATCCAACTACTGACAGATTGGCTAGTATCATCTATGAAATTAATGATCTAGTCAACAAGATGATTCTCTCATTCTCTCTTCCCTAGATTGCAAAACAGGCTCGCAGACGGTTTAGCCAAGAGTGGGGTGATAAGAACTTCTTTGTATTGTGGACCTTCTCTTCCTGATCATGGCTGATTCCTATTTGGTACTCTTCATCTCTTTTATTAATAAAAGTTTCTGTTTTTGACAAAAAATAAAAATAAAAACAAATAGGGGAGCTATGTCCATATATCAGGGTCTGAATGGAGTGTTATCATGCCAGTACCTACCCGACATGTGAAACAATGACTAAAAAAGGGCACCTTGATAAATATGCAGTACCCTCCCTTGACTCTCTTGACCTATATATAATTGCATAGATCCCCTTTGTCAGGCATGGTGACGTTCAATTATTGGTTCTGGTATGATATCTCTCTAGTCGGACTGGAGATGACTCAAACCCAATAAATCACAGCTTGAAAGACTCAAAAAGAAATGCTATAAAACAAAAAAATATATAAAAGAAAAGAAGGATTGTATTAAAAAATGAGATGAGAGATCCCCACCCAATATACAAAAGAGACTAAGAATACCAAACCAAAGAGAATGGGAGAACTATGAATCACATAATCCCAATCACTTTCTAAGACTTCTAAATTTAGTCCTTGAAACCTTTTACAAGACAATATTTTTTCTTTGCATCATTGGGAGACCCTACAGGCTGGTTCAAAGCTATTTCTGAAAACTCTATGTTTCTATCCAACCAAATGGACCAAGAGACACAGCTTCCAGGGCCGACCTCTACAGAATTTTCCCCTAGGGATAGAACGCATGGGAATACCAACCATCCACCATAGATTTAACCTCCCTCGGCATAACCCAAGCCATATTAAAATCTCTCGAAACAGTAGACCAAACCTCTTACAAGAATTAGTCTATTTTTTTTTTTTTTTTCTTTTGAAAAAAGACAAGTCATATTGCAATCTTTCTAAGGAAGGCATCAAATAAAAGTTAAACATTAGAATCAACCTGCAGAGGTACGCTAGCTTTGGGGTGCAAAGTAGATAATCTACTTAAGAAATATATTTGTTCTCCTATATTAAGGATATTATAACATATACAGTTCCCCCTCATTCAAATAATATAGAAAATTTATTCATCAAAAATAAAATAAAATAACGTAGAAAGTTTCTTCGTCTAATGGAAAGATAGTTGTAAAATCAATTCAAGCTTAAAAATTTTTTTGGTAGAAAAGATTTTTTCTTTCTTTGGTTTTTTCTATTAGCATACTCAGTGAATTAGTCATTATGCAAGAGAAGTATGTGATATATAGGGTAGAGAGAGAGAGAGAGAGAGAGAGAGAGGAGTACAAGACATCTTTCAATGATATCAATTAATAATAAGACCTCAGAATAGAACTAAGGATTTTAAATGGGAAGAGTCTACCCACTACTTAAGGTAAGGGAATGCAGATACAGTACACCCATCAGTACAACTGGCTCATCAACTCATCATTCCAGACCATTCAATTGGCAAGACATTTAATGGGTGGAGAAAGAATAAAACTCTCAATTGATAGGACTTTCTAACTCCCATAAATCAGTTTCTCACACTATTATTCTACCTTTTTCTAAGCATAGCCTAAGGTAAAGATACTCCCCTTAGTTTGATTTTGGGGCCATGACCCATCCATGATGTAGGCACTCTGACTGATCTAGGATATTAGTTGATAAATATTTGCATAATGTTTACATTTTGTACACTTTCAAGACTTGATAAAATTGGTGCCAAGAAAACAGAGTAATAAAATAAATAAAAAAAGGTCATGAATCATGATTGGCAAACCTTTTCTTAATCCAGGGCATACATCCTCCCCTCTGAATACAAGAGGGACTTCAATCTTCAACAAAGCATGAGCAGGAGCTCTTAAGAATGTAACATTAAGTACCGCATCCGTGCCCGAATGGAGGTGAAGCTGACACAATAATTTGAGTAACAAGTTAAAAGCAGTAAAAAGAATTAAACTGCAGCCAGATAGAACTAAACCACCCCAACCCTATACTCAAGGACCCCCTCCGACTAGATTTATCAGTATAAACCCATCTTTCATATTTCATCAACTAAGCAAGTCCTCTACCTCCTATTATTCCCAGTTCTTGGACAATGTTTAAATAATATATCTTCAGGTATCAGCAACATTGTTAAATCACAGAAAGAACATGGCTAAAAGTGTATAGAAACTACAAATATTAAAAGTCTCCCAGCAAGATATACTAAAAGTGCATACCAACTACAGTCAAATTCAGCATTGAGAAAAAAGATAAATAAAATATCATCAATATCAACGTTTATATATTTCAGAATCATGTCAAAAAGTACATAACAACAAGCTCCTGTTTATTTGAAGGTCTTTAGTTACACATCTTATGAGGGAAAAGAGCCAACATTACACATATTTGAAGCACATCAAACTGAAATAGAAAACAAATAAAATAAAATAAACCCACTTTACAGTAAATAAAATATCACAACTCAATTCTACTGGTGTTCTCTTCCAGCTTCTGGAAGATCAGGGGGCATCCTTATTCTCTGGGACAAAAATAGGGTGGATTCTGTGGACCGTGATATTGAAGTTTTCTCAGTCTCAATAGTGGCTATTTCATAGGTGATCCTCGGCTTTGGATGATTTCAGGGGTTTACGGCCCTAATAATGAGGGTCTGCTTATTAATTTTTTGGATGAATTGGAGTGAGTTCATGGACTCCGGGGTCTTCCCTGGTGTATTGGCGGTGATTTTTTTTTATTTTTCGATAATTAACAACTTTATTGAAAAAGGAGGAAAACATGGTGTTACAACAAGATTAGAACCGATAACTTAGTAAGGAATACATGTCCCCGAGTACATAGATTGTTGGCCCACTCCCCAATTTGCTAAGTTATTTGCTACAGAATTTTGTTCACGCGGTACATGCAGGAAAGAGCAACCAATGCCCAAAGCTAGCTCGGTGATTTCGTACATTAAGTTCCAAAGCTCCCACGAGTTGCATTCCTTCCCTTGACCCCATGATAATTGCTTAAAATTGCATAATTATCATAATCAAAATGAGCATTATCACATTTATTTTATGTGTATTTATA
>JAOXJP010048283.1:0-16128 GCA_025762735.1 Platanus orientalis
GGGGTAGACACATGAACTCTGAAAAGTGATTTACACTTTCTTTTTTTTTTGGGGGGGGAGGGGGGGATATCACTTTTCGGCGCTGATGTGCCCGCCCCCTGATGGGGAGTAGAGGTTAGCGTTAGCTAAGGGGAGCAGACACAATCCTCTTTAAAAAAACGTACTCAATTTGGCTAGGCTAAACTGGACCATGGGCAAATTTGAGAAGAAATGAATGACAAATGATGTAACTTGTAAGGTTTTATTGATTAAGATCAAACAAACAGACCCCATCTACAGTGAACGAATGTGTAACATCGTTGAGTGTATCAAAGCAAAAGTTTCAAAACGAAAGGCTGTTTGGAAAGACCTTCCGTTCTCACTCAGACGAGCTTCCATGGCCACTGCTGGAAGTGGTATCACTGCTGCCGTCGGTTAAGCCAGTGCTCCTCCTTATTGATTCCAAGTGCATTTCCAAAGCAGAAGCCTTGCTCCTCTCTCGATCGAGCTCCACTCTTAGCTGTTGTACGATCAACAGAAGCTGTTCTTCACTGGTTACCTCAACAACTTCTCCACGAATTTGAGCCAGCATATTCGAAACCGCTAGCAGCTGTGCGTTCAAACTGAACTGAAGGACTTCCAGGCTTGGGATCATTCCTTGCGCAACTTGCTGGGGTATTGGATTCTGTAAACCTGCATCATCATGTCCCCCAATCTCAGGTTCATCGATGTTGGTTGGTGAACCAGTTTCTTCACTTTCAAAATCTTCTTCATTGGCCCACTGTTCAATGAGGCTTTGTGCTTCATCGCTAAGCAATATAGTATGCTCTTCTGGGATTGGAGGAGATGGGTCCTCATCATCCTTGTCACTGAATTCATGGATGATCACTTCTCTTCCAAATCGAACTCGCTTGGTTATGGATTCCTCTTCTTGAGTCTTGGAGGAGCTTTCTCCTTTCTCAGCTGGGAAAACAGGTTCAAACTCCATATCCTCTTCGTTGAATTTCCACCCATTTATCCTTCTCTGCTTCACCTCTGGAGACCCTTCTTCAGGATTCTCTTCTTCGTCACTCCTAGTTGGTGGAGGAGGAATTTGTTTGGTTTTCTTGAACCTTTCTTCGATGGTGGGCAGGTCTTGCAATATGTTCTCCACAAGGAAATCTGCATTCTTGCAGTTCTTGAAGAAAGGATGTTTCAGCAACTCCTCTGCATTGGGCCTCTTTGAAGGGTCTGCAATCAGACAAGATATCACCAAATCTTTGAAAGATTCCGAGAAATTCTTCTTATCTTTCCTGTTCTTTTCATAATCAAAGAACCTAAAGCGGTGGGTGATACTCATAATCAGAGATTTCGAAAGAGGGAAATGAGACAGAGGAGGTCGACCATGAGCGAGCTCTAATGCAGTAATCCCAAACGACCATATATCAGTCTTGAAGCTGTACCCAGTGTGAGACTCTATCACTTCCGGTGCCATCCAAAAAGGTGTCTCTGCAACATCTTTGAGCGATAAAGAAGACAAGGAGGGGGAAGATGGTGATGATGTCTGAGATGAATTGGGTTTATAGATTGAAGCAGAGACACCAAAATCAGAGAGCTTAACAGACCCATCTGAATCAATGAGAATGTTGCTAGCCTTGATATCTCGATGAAGGTGTCCTTGCTCATGGAGATACAAGAGGGCTTTCAGAATTTCTTTAAGAACTATGGCTATGCAGGGTTCAGATAAACCATCTGGGAAAGAAGATGCAATAATGGATTCCAGGGACCCAGAAGAGATGAAGGGCATCACCACCCAAAGAAGACGACTATCGACCATGAAGGAACGATGGGCTTGGAGGATGTTTGGGTGGGAGATTACCCTTTTGAGGTCGACCCTGGATCGATCGACATTGATGACTTTGATAGCCAGAATCGATGAGTTCATCGGCAGACAAGCGGCTTTGTGAACGATGGCATTTTCCCCTTTGCCAATATCGTCGAGGATTTTGTAGCAGGATTTTTCAGGTGGGTATTCGATCTTTCCGGGTTCTTCCTCTTCCGCCATTGCAGTCGAAGAATCTTGATCCTTGTGTTCTGAGAAATCTTGATCTTCAGAAGGGGGTTTTTCCATTTGAAAAGGGGATGAAGGAGAAGAAAGAAAGATTAGAGATGAAAGAAAGAAATGAAGAAAGAGGGGAGGTTCTAAGATTTTAATCAGAGCTTTCTTGTGAAGGACTGAGAAGGGTAGTCGGTGTTTGTTTCTAATTCTCACGAGCACTGATGCTTTATAAATAGATCATAGGCCATGAAGAAAGAAAGAATCTTGGCTACAACCGCTTTCATTACTTGCATAACGGTGAGTAACTGCTCCAAATGGGCCCACAAGTTGGGCCCACGCATGAGAGCCCATAGGGTGGTTCTTGAAACTCACGAGCTAACTAGGGAGATTTCCCTATATCTCTACACGTGGCTCACTTATAGGAGGCACTTAACAGCTAGCATTTTATTAGTTAAAGATTCCCTATGCCAACAATCAAATTGATTGTATGATTATAAACATTTGATTTGTGGGCTTTTCTAAGAAGTATAACATTTTCTTTTGGAAAGAAATCATACAAAGGCCCCTCTCCTCTCAATGGGTTCTCATCATTTTTTACTTTTCAGTTGTAAGGGCTCCTAGCCTCCTAGTGTTAAAAAAGGAGTGTGAGTTGGGCTAGTCTCAGCTGGGTTCGGGTTAGTTTACGCCCTAAGTGTTTTGCATACTCCGAGCCCAATGAGTCCTGCCCGAGTTTGGGCTGCCTTTACTTCTCCTGACTTAAGCTTAACCAGTTTTTAAAAGCGATAAAATCCTTTGCACTGGGTGCCAGGGTGCACCCTCTCTCAGGAGGTGTGGGCCCCATGCAAAAAATGCATGTGGCCCATATCCCCCTGTGATACCCTCTTTTTTTTTATTTTATTTAAAAAACACGGTCCTTGCTTACGCAGCTTCAATTTGTAAAGGGTAATTGAGCATTTAATGGGCCTTTGAGTCTCCTCCTGTTAAGAAAATGTTGATGGGCCGTTCCTAGGCCTATTCTTGGGCGTTTAAGGTTTACATGTAAAAATACAAATACCAATGTTTGAGAGAGAGAGAGAGAGGGAGAGAGGCTCCGACCTTGAAATGGTGGAGATGAGTTGGTCTTTTTTTAAATAGAAACATAAGCAAAAAGGGTAATCTTAGCTTGGTTAGCCCACCTTCATCAGCTAAACTTGGGCTAGGCGTATATGAGCCGTGCATAAGAGCAATCCGAGCTGGCTCTTAAGCACAAATAGGTGCACACAAGAGGGGATTTTCTATGGTACAGAAAAATAAAATAATATAAAATAAATTATGGCTTATGAATTATAACTTTTGCTATCCTTGGTTTGTTCAATAAGATACATATCAGAAGGTGCTAGATGAACACCATAACCTACAACCTAGAGAAAAGGGAAAGAATCTGCTACACCCAATTTGTTTGTCCCTCTGTGTCCCCACACACAAAAGGTGAGGTGTACAAGGTTAAAACTGTAAAAACAGTTTTCAAATGAAAAAACATATTCATAATCCGCCAACACGAATTGCCATCCCTAGGTCACAGGACCCATGAACCTAACACAAAATTAGGGGGTTAGGGTTTACTTAATCGTGTTTTCAGGTCAAAGTGGATCGATCCACGTTGACACGATTAATAAATGGGTCATGTTCGGTTTAACCGAAATAATCGTATACCCTCAACTCGACATGACACAAATCCAACCTGCCAACACGAATTGCTGCCCGTAGCCATGGACAGATGAACAATGAACTTTAGACCACTTGTACAAGTTTACCGAAACAACTTTCAATTGGGCCGAGCTGACCCAAAGCTCGACTTGTTCCGCCCGAAAATTGGGTGGGCTGGGCAAGTGTGAGTTCCTGGGTAGATTTTGGGCTGAGATTTCGGGCTTGAAGTAATTTCGGTAAGTTTGGGTAGGCCTTAGCCCAGCCCGAATTATCCGGCCTGCCCAAAATACAGCATACTCTACATAATTTATATAAGGGGCTTTCTAGTGCCACCACAGTTTTTGCTAAGTCCACCTCACTTCCCTTCTCTTCAAAGTCCACCTCAGTTTTTTCTCACCTTTCCGTGTTCGTTATGGGGCCTAAGCTCAATCTAAAGCTAGAATAGAAGGCAACATAGCGTTTCTCAACCCATAAGGAGCAGATTACCTTACAACAAGGGGCACATGAATATTCTTGGGAAATTTTGTTTTTGATCCCTCCCGTAACCCCTCACCACAACATATGAAGTTCAATAGAATCCCACCTTTCCATGGCCTTAATGTAATAGAGCATTTCCCATCCTGTAAGGAACAGGTTGCCTTACAATAATAGACACTTGAATATCTTAGGGCACCATGAGTACATTTCCTCTCTTAAATCACCTTTTATCATCTTTTTGTCAAAAACATACGTAGAATTACGATCGACTTGGCAAAGCCTTTGTCATTGGGTACGATAGCTTGGGAATAGACTCCAAGCAAACAACACCTTAACAGAAATCAAAGAGTTCGGCCCATTCAAAATCTAGCAGGCATAAACGCATCAGTTGTCCAAGGACACTAAATACAGGATATTAAGTATGGTAAGGACCTCCCTCATTGTCATGTCACGCTTGTCGTCCTAAAAATATCCAAACCGAAACATAATTCAACAAATTATATTTATCATGAATGATCTTTAGCATGGGTGATGACTATTCATAACAAATGCATCATTTGATCACCCTAGGGATCATAATTAGCCTGAAAAGACTTTGCTGTGATCCATATTTTCTACTTCCAGCATGCATCATGACTTCAAAAATCATGTTGATAAAAGATCACATTCTTTCTCACAAAATGAAGTCTGGGTCAATTTAAAAATCAATAGTTTTCTAAAATCATGTTTTATAAATCTGGCATTGATTTCCTCGTTTACATTTTTTGGTTCCCAAGAATTCCCTTTAGATGAACACATTTTCAAAATTCTTTCTAAAACAATTGACATCGAGTGCCATAAGTGTCATATTTTCAAAACTAGGTCATTTTTACGGAAAAAAAAAAAGATTTTTCGCACCAAATACTATTCCTTTTCAAAAATCTAAAAAAAAAAAAAGAAATCTATGTTGCATATTTTCTTGAATTGCATGGCGGATTGAATTGTGGAAGAATTTCTAAAAACCTAAAGGTATTCCACTTTTATGGTCAAATGACTGCTGTCCAAAATAGATCCCCTAAAGGTGAATTTTGGTGCTCCATTCTGGACCAAATTTGTGAAAACCCTTTTATCAGATCTTATGTATCCTATCCCTCATGGGAGAGGTAAGTCTGAGATGTTTCACTAGTTTCTAGTTCTAAAGTCCAAAAGTCAAAATTTAGTAAAAAACAATAATAATAAATTAAATTCAATAAAGGTCTAATGTATGCTAAAATAAGTCTAAGATAAGATGGCTAATAGAAAAAATTTAGGAAGTCCTCTCACTTAGCGAAGGATGTTAGGTTTACCCATAAGTGGATCACGGTCAGAGAAGCATGGGTTGATTACTTAGGATCTTCGTGGAAGGGCATAGAATCCGAATACCCTGGTGTAACCAAGGTCAAAGCAAAAAGTGACAAGAAGCTACAATGACAAACCCATCAGTGTTCCACCAACTTTGCCCATTCAATGAAGCATCTCTCACCATTGTATTACTGGAGCCTGAGGCTTACTCCAAGACTTTTTGACGGAGGACAAGTTTGATTGAACCATGAACCCCCTTAGAAACATGCATTCACTCAGCTCCCTTTTGAGGACCTCACTGCCGAGTGGAATGATAGCATTGTGTTGTAACCAAATGAGTTGACGATAATTGACAAAAGAAAAAAAAAATCAGTGGCAAGGATATCTTGAGTCAAACATCTACTCAAATTTCGAAAAAGGTACTTGATGGTAAAGGAAATGAAACCCCAAATGTTCATAGCCAATATGGGAGGCCATCTTTGACTGATCAAATTCCCCAAATGTTCTATTCAAATACTACTGCTAGTGAGCCAATTCAAGCTTTGAAAAACAAAACAAAAAAAAAAAAAAAAACATTTTCTTTCTTAAAACAGTAGTCGTTGGGTGCTCATCTAAACTGATGAGACAATTATTAATCTTCCAAGACAATAAAAAGAGAAATATGTAAGGTTATGAGTGCTTTAGTGTAGGAATGAATGTAAGGTTCTAAATCTTCTCAATAAAAAAAAAATACAAATAAAAAAAAGAGAATGAAAAAAAAAAGAGAGAAAAGGAAAAACAATGAACTGCGTCTGATTTGATCCTCAAAGTGGGGTACATTGGCAACCTAACTTCAGGCTCAGCTACATCTAAAGAAAAATTGTATAAATCTCTTGAACTTTTGAGAATAAGTGTGATCAAGAAATTGACTCTATGGAAGATAATGCATGTCAAAAGTTGTAATGAGCACTTGATACCCTTGACAAATCAAATAAATTTTGAGCCTTCTATTCTCTTTTTTGGAAACCATCATCTTAAGCCACGTTTTGTCTTATAATTTAAGTCCTTGATCTTTGATTAACTAAGACAAATTCCTGAGTAAAAAAAATCCTTTAATAACACCATTGGTTATATGTTTGATAATGATGGAAACTTGACACACAGAAAAATGAAAAAAAAAAAAAAGGAAAAAAGAAAATGTATGTTTGAAAGTACGTGGTAAAAATATAAAAGGACACCACAAGTTAAAATATCAAACGTGGCAAGATAAAAACCATGGGCATAGTGAAAATTGGAATCTAACACCATGGGCAACAATTACGTGGAAGCCAGACTTGGTAGTTCTCTAAATGTTGAGGAAAAAAAATGGTTAAAATGAATCAAAATAAATGTCAATCATTGTTTGTTCATCCTACATGCAAGAAAGTCCATACATCATAACACAAAAGCATCGAGAGGAGAAATCCCTGTACATCTACTGGGATACAAAGAAGGATTAGGGTAGGTCCTTGAGGCTCAATTCATGGCATTTCAGTATGTTAGTGACAAAAGGCCACATGAAGAAAATAGAGGTACAAATTTGATCCTCAAGTGTCAGGTGACAATAGAAAACTCTTCAAAAACATTGGAAATTTTTGAAATACAAATCAAGGTCAAAGGAAACAATCAAGTCAAAGAGCTCAATGAAAAATAGCTTACACCGAATGAGGGTAAGATTTCAAATATTCATTGCACCCAAGGGCAAAGACGTGGAAAAATGAGGAACACATGGGACAAACACTCCAAAGTCAATGTTTGCGCCAAAGAATATAATGCATGATACAAACTAGGGACAAAAGATTGATTCTCATCAAATTCAATCATCAATTGTTCAAATCTCTAACTCAACCAAAGAGCCTAGTGAACCAAATTAATGTGTTAAAGGATGTTCCACATGGAAAGGAAATACTGATCCAAAACTTGAAAAGGCTGAAACGATTATGATTAAGTTTTTTTTTGGCAAACATCATTCAGAAGAATATTCAAAGGACACCAAAAGACTAATAAGTTCAAACACAAACTCATAATAATAATCATAATCATAATAGTAATAATAATAAACAAATTCAAAAATCAATAAAAAGAAACATATGCATCAACTTCTCCCATGGGATACAAAAATACTTTTGCTTTTTGTCAATTAAAAGAAAGAAAATCAAACCCTAGAAATAGGACAAGTGGATGAGGTCCACCTCCTTAGATGGGGTTGTCCACAAACCAACAAGAATCAAACCCCGAAAACAGGACAAGGGGACATGTTCAGCAGGGTCCAACTCCTTAGACGAAGTTGACAATCAAATCAACTCCCAAATTAATAGAGGCAATTGATGCATACTTACATGGGAGAAAGGTTAAGTCTCCAGTTTGGACAGCTCGAAGTCGACCCGCAGTGCTACCACTCACAATGGATGACACATAAAAAAATAAGTTCCAACCTTAGCATTGTAAAGTGGGGGCCTCCTGTTTCTTTGCTAGGCCAACCCTTAATGAAATATCTCCGCTACTCATTAAGGTTGCTTGGATAACCGCACTAAGATAGAAAAAAAAATGATGCAAATTGTAAGGTTTTATTGATTAAGATCAAACAAACAGACCCTATCTGAATGTGCAACATTGTTGAGTATATCAAAGTGAAATTAAAAACAAATTAAGGGCTGGAAAGACCATACATTCTCACTCAGATGAGCTACCATGGCCATTGCTGGCAGTGGCACCACTGTTGGTGTCGCTGACGCCAGCGGCATTGCTCCTCATCGACTCCAACTGCATTTCCAAAGCAGAAGACCTGATCTTCTCTCGCTCCAGATCCACTATTAGCTGTTGTATTGTTAATACTAGCTGTTCTTCACGGTTCATCTCGACAACTTCTCCACGAATTTGAGCCAGCAGGTTTGAAACCACTTGCTGCTCTATGCTCAAACTGCGCTGAATGACTTCGAGGTTTGGGATCAGTTGTGCACCCATAACCATTCCTTGCCCAACCTGCAGGGCTGGAGGATTCTGTAAACCCACATCATCATATCCACCAATCTCAGGTTCATCAGTGTTGATTTGTGAACCAGTTTCTTCCATTTCAGATTCTTCATTGCTCCTCTGTTTAATAAGACTCTGTTCTGCCTCCCTACTCACTTCAGTATGCTCTGCTGGGATTGTAGGAGATGGGTTATCATCATCTTTGTCGCTGGATTCATGAATGATCATTTCTCCAGCAAATCGAACTCGCTTGGATATGGATTCCTCTTCTCGAGTCTTAGAGGAGCTTTCTTCTTTCTCAGTTGGGAAAACAGGTTCAAACTCCAAAACCTCTTCATTGAAGTTCCACCCACTTATCCTTCTATGCTTGACGGCTGGAGTTCCTTCTTCAGGATTGTCTTCATCAACACTACTAGTCAGAGGAGGAGGAGGAGGAATTTGTTTGGTTTTCTTGAACCTTTCTTCGACGGTGGGCAGACCTTGCAACATGTTCCTGACAAGGAAATCTGCATTTTTGCAGCTCTTGAAGAAAGGATGTCTCAGCAACTTGTCTGCAGTGGGCCTCTTTGAAGGGTCTGTAATCAGACAAGACGCCACCATGTTTTTGAAAGATTTCGAGAACTTCTTTTTATCTTTCCTATTCTTATCAATATCAAAGAATCTAAAGCGGTGGGTGATCCTCATAATCAGAGATTTTGAAAGAGGGAGATGAGACAGAGGAGGTCGACCATGAGCGAGTTCTAATGCAGTAATCCCAAACGACCATATATCAGCCTTGAAGCCATACCCATTGTGAGAGTGTATCACTTCCGGTGCCATCCAAAAAGGTGTCCCTGCAACTTCGTTGAGCATCAAAGAAGACGAGAAAGGCAAAGATGAATTGGTTTCATAGATTGAAGCAGAGACACCAAAATCAGCTAGTTTAACAGTCCCATCTGAATCAATGAGAATGTTACCAGCCTTGATATCTCGATGAAGGTGTCCTTGGCCATGGAGATACGAGAGAGCGTTCAGAATATCTCTAAGAACTATGGCTATGCAGGGTTCAGATAAACCATATGGGAAAGAAGATGCTATAATGGATTGAAGGGACCCGGCAGACATGAAAGGCATCACCACCCATAGACGACTATCTACCATGAAGGAACGATGGGCTTGGAGGATGTTTGGGTGGGAGAGAAGGGTCATAGTCTTGGTTTCTTGTATTACGTTTTCGAGGTCAACTCTGGATTGATCAAGATCAATGGCTTTGATAGCCACAGTCGATGAGTTCACAGGCAAACAAACAGCTTTGTAAACTATGGCACTTACACCTTTGCCAATCTCATGGAGGATTTTGTAGCTGGATTCATCAGATGGGTATTCTATCTTTCGTGGTTTTTCCTCTTGTGCCATTGCAGTCGAATCTTAATCTTCTGAAGGGTTTTTTCAGTTGAAGGGGATGGAAGAACGATGAAGGAGAAGAAGAAAGATTAGAGATGAAATAAAGAAATGAAGAAAGAGGGGAGGTTCTAAGCTTTTAATCATAGCTTTCTTGTGAAGGACTGAGAAAGGTGGTCGGTGTTTGTTTCTGATAGTCACGAGTTCTGCTGCTTTATTTATAAATGGCCCATGAAGAAAGAGACAGAATCTAGGCTACAACTGCTTTCATAACTGACTTAACGGTGAGTAACGGTCCCAAATCGGCAATCTTTATGGAAAAAGTGGAAGATTTTCGTGTTGGTTGAAGAGGACAGGTGATGACCATCTCTCACTTCACGGTTAAAGATATGATCAGTTCAAGCACTTGAGCATAGTGCATGGACAATCAACGCGTGCCTCTGTGGATCAGGTTAAAGGAGGAAATACACAATAATAAGTACATTTTATATACCATAATACCCCTTGTTATGATGTACCCCATTGGTACTGGCATGTTATCCATCCATGCAGACTGGAGACACTTCGAACCCACATTCAAGGCACCAGTGGATATACCAAATACACTCTTGAGATGATACTTTTTCACTTCGTAGGTGGAGACCCACAGGGAGGTTCTTGATCGGAATTCACGTGTTTTTTTTTTTAGTCTGAGCACTTGGGCCTACATCACATTAATAACCACACAAGGAACCAGAGCAGGCAATTCAACAGTGTACTGCAAGTAAAGGGATTCGACTCTCATTCTTCCATATGGAAGATAGATGCTGCAGCCACCCTAACACGGGAGCGTTGGCTTCCCATTCACATGTTTGAGCGGATGGAACTCACCAGTTTACTAAGGAGATGTCTCCACACCCGGCTCACATCGCAGAAGATTAGGTACAAATGAATTTCATACAAACAGGTGCAAACAGCACCACGGTGTGGACACATCAGCATCGAAATGTGATAAGCGCCGCCCAATAAGTGTAAATCACTTTTCGGTGCTGATGCGTCAGTCTCCTGGTGCCGTTTGCACCTATTTGTACGAAATTCATTTGTACCTAATCCCAGCCGGGTCACATATAGGAGGCACCCACCATTTACTATTTGAGCAATTAAAGATTCTTTATGCCGAAAATCAATCTGATTGGATGACTAAAACCATTCGATTTGATGACTTGTAGGTCATACATTACTGGTCACAGAATTTTCACCAGCTAGCTAGCCCGGGCTCATCCGCTAAACAAGAGGCATGAAACTCAAAGTTGAACCTGGGCTAGGCTTATCATGAGCCATGCTCACGAGCCATCCAAGCTGGCTGCAGACACATGGGGATTTTCTATGGCACTGAAAAATTACTTGGGGTCAGCGTTTCGATAACTTATAACTGACTTTTGACTTGAAGAAATAAGTTACTTATATTATAGAGTTGATCGGTCAAAATTCCTGTATAAGTCAATGGCTCAACTTATCTGATAAGTTGTTGCATCCCAACTTAAAAGTAAGTTGATTCTCAACTCTCTCTCCTACTTATGACTTATGCATAAGTAATTTTTTTATTTGCAAACCAAACGTAAAAACATAGAGACTTATGACTTATATCTTATGCTATCCCTGGTTTGTACAGTAAGATACATGTCATAAGGTGCATACGATACAACCTAGAGAAAAGTGAGGGCAACCAAGAACAACATAGGCTTTTTCGATTCCACAAGGTGATCACATCCTTTGAAGATTACTTTCATTTCATTTGGACACTGCAGAATCGTCTTATCCTATGTATTTATCAAAATAACCTTGATTTGTTACATGTTGCATGATAGGCTATGGATGAGTGATGAACTTCGGTCACTTCGACGAGTTTTCATAAGTTCGAAACTCAATGCGAGCACAAAGGAGAGGTGCATATGTTGAGTTTAATAAAGCCATTTATTTTAAAATTATTTATTTGATAAATTAATTAATGTTCAACAATCTTTTCATGCATAATATTCATCTTGGATGTTTACTATTTTATAAGATGAGATATGGAATCCTTAAGTAAGAGGTCAATTATATGATAAGATCATATGCAATAGATATGTAATACAGTTTTAGTAAGTTTGAAAAAATATTCAGAAATAGAAGTGACATTGGACATCTCAATTCTATGGTTGGCTAATATAAGATTATTATATGATAAGAGTGTGACAATATTTTAATCATCAGAGTGGTTGACCTAAAGCTTGCTTATGAGTGTACAAATAAATGTACTCAATTGAATTATATTGAGTATGAATCTCAATATAAATATTTCATATTGTCCCTAAATCCAATATGTTTGCATTTTCTAGTGTATTTTGTTTATTGTTTTGAATTGCAAATAGTGATAATCTTTGGGAAATTATCATTTTGGACAATTTATATTTCCATTGTGGATTACGAATATACAAGGAATCCATTACCCATATGGTTTTAGTTTCAGGTTAGGGTAGTTCAATGACTCTTCAAAGATGAATTAGCAAGTTTTGAAACCTCTATCTCCCATTCTTGATCCAATGTGGAGACAAGCTTAACCATGCTCCATCACTGGAAAAATGAACATCTCGAAAATACATGCTACTCAACCAAAGAAAATTACAAATGTCCCTTTTCCCTGGTAGTATTGGCATCGCCTCTCTTAAAAGAAAGGTCACAAGTGTATTCAATCCCATCTAGCAGCATTTTACAATGTGTGGATCAACATTTGTCTTTCCCATCTATGTTGTGGGCCCTACATTCTAATGGGGTTCCAATACAGCAGGCCTGTGCTTATGCTTTCAGCCAGGAAAATTTACTTTGGTTCCGAGCACGTATGGATTCTGTAAATGTGCCTAAGGAAATAAAAGAAAAAAAGAAAATGCTGCAAACTCGCAATGCAGACAAAAGAAACTTGACTTGTAACTGGGATATGATTAGAAAATTTGCACCAACCGAAATACAAATATTACCAAGTAGCTGAGAAAAATTATCCTAGGAAGACAAGAAAATTAGCTACTGCAAATAAAGAGTGTGCATGAGCTCAAAACTTTCCTTTTCCCTTCCTTGTTATCATCCCTTCAAAGATGGGGTAACTGAGAATTAGGATGATGGATGAGAGAAAAACTTGTCCAAACATCTTATCATAACTTGTGTCGATGATCACTCTCCGTACTCCACCAATGAAGCATACCATGTTCAAAATGACTAGGACAACCAAGGGAACAAGGAACAGAGAAGCTCCTTGCAAATCAAACTTACCCTTCTCATATTTCTCAAGTTTTTCTTTGTCAACAACCTTATTTGTTAGCCTGAAATTTGCTTTATTTATGCCAATCCACTTCAAAACAACGTCGATGCATCCGAACAAATTGGCAGATACTGACTTTATCATCCAAATCCTCTGTTCATTCCACCAGGTCTTTAATGATCCGCCGCTAGAGAGGACCTCAAACAAATGCTGAGTGAGTGCAGATACATAGATAGTCGAAAACACAACAAACCAAGGATTTGAAATCTGCCATGGAAACGGAGAAATAAAAGAATGTTAGAGAAGAGAATGGAGATTATGCTCAATATAACAAATATTTGTTTAGTGCAGTATTAATGTTTACCTTGGGGTACAATGGAGTGGCATTCAAGAGGCAAAGCTGAGGAACAGTAGCATAAAGGAGGAAAGCGATGGAAAAGAGGGGCTGGAAGGTGAAGTATCCATAGCACATGCTCTGAAGAATGGACATTCTTGACATCCCATATATTAGAGGGGAGAACCTTGAGAGGCCAACTTGGAACAACCCAGAGCACCATTTCATAAGTTGAACCAAGGCATCCTTCATATCAATGGTGGTACAACCCAAGAAAGCTGGCTTTGAAGGGTAACAATAGACAGAAGTCCACCCTTTGCAGTGCAGAAGGTACCCCGTAAAGGTACTCTCCAATAGACAATCATAAGAGAAACCTATCTGTTATAGAAGCAGCAATAATCAGGATGTTATGTCCTTAATTAAGATCCCGGTTATAAACAAGGAGATGAAAACATGCTGAAATAATTGAACTTGCCTGTCCACCCCATTGCGTGCCCATTTCGAAGGTGCAGGAGGCCAAAAACTCAGCCTCTTGTAACAATTCATCTGATGAATCTCCATTCTGGATGACTTTGCATTCATTGTTTCCGCAAAGTGATGCAATGAACTGGCTAGAGGGACCAAAATGCCGCCGAGGTTCGCGAAGATTAGCATCTGCATAGACCAATTTGAAAATTAGTCCTTACACTTGAATAGTTTGACAGTTAATTACTAAGATTGTGATGAAATGGGTTCAACTATATCTCCCAACTAACGTACCTTCTTGGTTTGGACTTCCATATAATGCCTTCCTCTTCAAGTAAAAACCAGTACCTGATAGTACTGGTCCTCTAAGCCCATCCATTCCTTGCCACTTTGTCTGAAATGGGTTCCAAAATTCAACCAAAGTGATCAAAATTTTCAACTTCAAATCTACAATCCTTTAGACCTTTGATGCATAAGCAAGACTAGGACTAAGGGTTTTTGTTTGTATACCTTGTATGCCGATCTCGCTTGGCCATCATAGATATCATTCTTGCTGACATTGTAGAAGATTTGAGGGAATTGAACAAAAGCCAGTGATCTAGAGAGCTGCGGATCCAAGTGGAAACACATTGCTTGTCGAGCTGAAGTGGGGTCATTGCAGTACATATCGCAATCTAATACTAGTATGTAAGGGGAATTGCTTATTATGCCCGACACGCGAAGCTGCCACAAAATGTAGTTATGCTTGTCAATTCACACACACACACACAGAGAGAGAGAGAGAGAGAGAGAGACTCACAAGGGCATTAAGGGCTCCGGCCTTGAAACGATGAGGATTATAGGGTCTTTTTTCACGAGAGACGTAAACTAGGAGAGGCATGTCAGTTTGGTCGTTTCCTTCTCCATCTTCTCCACGACCATGTATAACCTACGAGAGTAACCGCACTTATAATTTTGGGGAGAGCTCAGATCCTCGACTGCTGGAGCAGTAGGGATTATGCTAATATGTGATGTTTTTAAATGTTGGATCGATCCACAAAACAGCATACATGATTTGACATATATCCAAACAACACATACATGGTTCACTAGCCCAAACTTTTTCAGGGTAGGGTCAACTGTTAACCCAATTAAAATCCACGTCATTAGAGTTAGCCACACCTGGATTTGACCAGCCCAACCGGCTATCACCCACGAACCAGAATATCACATCCTACGGCAACTCTTCTGTGACAAAAAATTTATGTCACCATGTGTGACAGCACCATGAGCTTACACGTAGGGGTGTGTACAGTTAAAAAAAAAAAATCCAAAAAGGGTTTTAACTAAAAAAAAAAAAGAGTAGGTACCCAACCGTCTATAGTGTATTTCACACATGATCACACCAATTTTTGGTCACAGAATACTTGCTGGGATCAGATAAAAACTTGGAAGTGGTTAATGGTTTAAGCTGTAGGACGATTTTGGTAAAAACTCATAATGTACGTTTGGACCCACCAAGTTAATTATGATAAATTCATTGAAAGACCACGTACCTCAACAACAGCTGGATGATCTTGACTAGAAGGGATGTTTGTGTCTCCAAGCCCACCAGTTCCTCCAGCCTTCTCGACGCGCTCCTTAAAAAGTTGATACCTTGACTGCGTATAATATACCCAGCAAATGTTTTGTGATGAAAAGTCTCTCTACGGTGAATTATAAGCTGGTATATCATGTGCCAATCACAAGCACGGTTACAGAGGTATATGCCAACACAGACAATCATTATACAATTGTAGCAATAAATAGGTTCCTATTAAGGGTGGGCATGGGCTGGGCTTGGGCCGGGCCATGACCAGGTTTGTGCCCGTAGGGGTGAGCTTAGGCCGGCGTATGGGTCCGGCTCTCATTAATTGACCGGGCTTAAGACTGGGCTTCGGGTCAACCCATGAATTAAAAAAAAATGTTGAGATGTAAGTTTGAACTCTAGACTTATCCAAGGTTCAAAATTTTGATTTTGAGTATTCGTCATGAGAATTAATGGAAATTTCACTAGAATGCTTCGAAATATTATAAAAATTATGAAAATTCGATATGAATTGTTAAGAAAATTTCAATCTATGTTGAGCTAGATTACACACTTTGGACTAAAATAACTATATAAAGCATTTAAGTCATATACAAATAAATTAAAATAATATACAAATG
>JAOXJP010048294.1:0-16128 GCA_025762735.1 Platanus orientalis
GTGTTTGTGAATTGTATCTTCTTGGCAGTTTCTTATTCTTCTTTTGTTATATGTAATTTTTTTGGTAGTTTTTTGAGTCTTGAAAGTGTAATCATGCTTATTTTTTCAATATTTCTTCATTTTTTTTTAATTTTTACATATTTTCATTATTTTGAAACAGTTCAGTGAAATTTCTCCAAAATTTTCATTATCCATAAGGGTGATATAGCCACTGAAATAGAAATTTTGAACCTTTCTGCTATAGAGTAGATTTGTATTCACAAAGAATTTTCTGAACAATAAACATTCAATTGGAGCTGAAAAAATTGACTGTTTTTTGTAACAGATTCGCAATGTCTTGGATCTCATGCGTAGGAGTGAGAATTTAAGATTCGAGGTTAGTACCTTACAGAACCACCATTATGGCTGGTCCAATGTGATACAGTTGCAACATATGGTATACTTGTTTCGGTTTATAAATTGATTAAGTCTTTCTTGTTTTGTTTTTTTGAGCAGTCTTTGGTGGCATATTGTCACAAATTAGTTGACTAGTTTATAATAGTTGTTTACCAAAAATAAAAAATAAAAACCTAGTTTATGATAGTTTACTTCTCATTCACATATGACCAACTTTGCTTAACATGGTCAATAACTGATCTTTGTCTCATTTTTTGGGTTTATGGATTATATGTTTCTGCGTATGCTATGATTTGATCCAGGTTTGAAATATGACTTGCTCTTGTGATGACGTGCCAGGATGTTCTAATACTCGACCAATCAGTTTTCTATGGGGTGGCTGACTTGCATGATAGGCACCGAGATATGCGGCTCGATGTTGATAACATGTCTTATGAGGTTAGAAGACTCTCTCTCTCTCTCTCTCTCTCTCTCTCTCTCTCTCTCTTCATCTTCATTTTTTGGGCAATGGAAGATTGTTAGCTTGACACAACAATTGGGATCTCAGGAATTATTGGCACTGGAAGAGCGCATAGGAAATGTTAGTACTGGTTTGAGTGAAGAAACTATTTTGAAGTATCTGAAGCGGCGAAATTATTTATCTATTACAATAGGAGCTCCAGCAGAGGATGAGCCATGCTGCATCTGTCAGGTAAGAATCACATGGGTCTTCTTTCAGCAGTTTAGTTTTTGAGGAAATTTGTTAAATCTGAATATTATGGCAGGAGGAATACGTTGACGGGGAAGATCTTGGGACGCTGGATTGTGGGCATGATTTTCACACTCGTTGCATTAAACAATGGCTAATGCAAAAGAATTTGTGCCCTATTTGTAAAAAAACGGCCTTGGTTACATGAGAAAAGACCATTGACCTCAGGCCTCAGCTTATTTCAGATTAGATACAGAGGGTGAGCCCTGAAAGTGTGTTTGTGTTTTTGTTTTTAAAATTTTCATGGTTTACCGAAATGAACAACTTAGTAGATAATATCTTGGTATTCTTTTCTCAATTTTTTTTTTTAATTTTGTTTTTCATGATGGCATTTTGTTGTGTTGGATAGCGGATTGCAACATGCGGGGATTTTTCAGGCTGGGTGATTCCTTACTGTAGTACAAAAGCCGGTTTTGGGTTGATTACATGAGAACCATATTAGAAACCAAGAGAAAAGGGTTGGGACCCTGTTAAGGGTGCATTTGGATTCACAAAATTGGAATTGGCCTTGGAATTCCAATTTTACAGAATTGAAAACCATATAATTAAATTCTGCACGAGTGTGTGTGTACCTATATATATATATATATATTCAAAAAATTTCAGTAAGTCCCATTTTGTTTGCTCTTTTCTTGGTGGGTGGCCTTGAGAATTCTATGGCCCATCACCAAGCAGTGAAGCTTTGCATTTGCTATGATTGGGATTCTGAAAGGCCTTTAATTCCTTGATAATTGTTGGTGCTAAGACATTATGACCACTACTGTTGGGATTTTAATTCAATTTACCCACTATGAAGATGATTCTGAAGCAAATGTTGTGTGATAAAAATGCCTTTGTAGTGTATATGGTCAATTATAAACAGACATGTGGTGTTTTTGGGGGGTAAAAGGGTCTAAAAAAGTGTTCAGTTGAGAAAGTAGGTGGTCAATAAAAGACATCAAATTCAAAAACACATCATGTGTCAATCAATGGCATGTCTTTATAGGTCTATCTCAAAAGAGAGTCATTCTTTGACTTTTAACTATTTCTGAAAGCTAACAGGAGGTTGATCTGTCGTTTAGGGGCATTTTGGTCAATTAATCAAACAATAGAGGATGTTTTGGATACTTTGTATTAAAAAAAAAACCGTTAATTGTTTAAAAGAGGAGAGCATTTTTGTCATTTGAATAGACTTGAAGCATAGTGGGTACTGTGTTGAAATAAAAACTCTTCGTTAGTTTCTTGAGAGAGGAGGGCTTTAATCATTTGAATTGACTGAAGCATAATTAGCATAAGCTAGATTTTACATCTAGGGGCATTTTGGTCGATTAATAAAATAACATAAGACATTTTGGATACTTTGTATAAAAAAAAATCCTCGCAATTGCTTTGAGGCATAATGGCATTTTAGTCATTTGATTAGGCCTAAAACATTGGTGATGGTATTTTTGTCACTTGTCATTTCATAAAAAGGAATTGTAAATAACAATGTATGGGTTGTTATTTAAATTCTGTTGATTTAAGGATTCAATTTTGCATTCTAATTCCATGGGGATTTGATTTAAATCTGTTTCTGCAATTTTAAATCAACCCCAAATAACATAAATGGTTTGGGTACTCCAATTCCATTTCCACTCTTCCAATACCCTAAATCCAAATGCACCCTAACTAAAAAGATCAAAAAATAGAGAGAACATATTTGGATTGTGGTTCTCTGTTAAAACACTTGATCTTGGTCTAAAGGCCGTCCCAGCAACTGTCTTACAATCATAGGTTGTAAAGGTGTATACTCTCAAGTGTTTTAAATTCTTTTTGAATAGGTTGTTTCACTGAAAGTCTGAAACCAAACTTGGAATTTCACTGGTTGAGTCATGGTGGACTCCTACTGAGAATGCTCTCATGGCAGCCGAGTCACCATCAAACCATTAAGGTGGATGGTCAGGTCCAACCGGGTTTGATCATTGGTTCACATAATCTAGCCACCGTTCACTTCAAACATGGTAAAATTTAATAAAAGACCAAAAAATAAAACAATGTATAATGCATTAGAAGGCTTATGGCCAGCTTTTTAAGTTTTAGACATATCAAAACATGCAATAAAATACCAAAAATAGAAACAATTCATGGAAAGTGGTACTGGAATTCGGAGAGACACATTTCTAATTTTGTTCTTCTTAATTTGCTACAAAAATAAAAATCAGTATGTTTTATTAGAACCAAGTTCAGAAAAAATTGATCAGTTTTTATCGGTTTTGCCAATTATATGCGATTTTTTTACAGATTATGGTTTTCAGCTTCTATAGAACTGTTTAGGATGTCAGTTCTGGTCAAACCAGATCAGACCACCTAATCAGGTCTGATTTTCAAAACTATGGTCACAACTCACAAAGTAGTGTTAGTATTTGAATTTCAGGGCCGAAGCACTCTGCCAACCCTGCCCAGTCTTCACCTGGCATTCACGTTTACATGGTACAAGCCCTGCTTTCTCAAGCCTGTAAGACTTTCTCAAAAGTTGAAAACGTCTGGCCACAATCTCCTAGCCCAAAATTTACAAGCCCAGCCAATCCTTGTTTCTGTTTGGGCCGAAACTGTATAACTCAGCCTTGCCCCAAAACAAGGATTGATTTACTGCGCCTAAGGTTTGGTACTGATTCATTCCAGCCTTGCTTGCCGTGTCTTATATCAGCTCCGGGCCCAGATGTCAACCTATTTATCCCGATAGAGATAGCGAAAGAGATTCCCGGGCTTTCCCTCTCTGGTGATATGATGAGAAGGTTGGATACGAGATCCTATGGTCAAATGCAATTGTGCCACGTATTAGTTCTGACGACGAGACAGGCAAAGATAATCTTAAAAAATAAAACTTGCAGTAACATTATTATTTCGTATCGGTCTCGGGTTTAAGGTGACGCTGGGTTAGACAAGACAGCGAAAAGCTGAGAGAGAAAGAGAGTCTGGTTCTGACCAACGAGGGAGAAATAAAGAGGAAGAAAACAAGAGACGCCAACAACCCCTTTTGGAGCGCGTAGCTTGACGGTGCAAAAAAAAGGATAAGATGCTCATTTTGTTGGTATACCCGGTTGACCCCTCTTGCTGGATCTTGTTGTGCTCAATTCCCGAAACATGTTTGGCGGACGCCCATATTCCTGATGGCTTAATCTACACGGCTTCCTTTTTAAAAAAAGATTTTTTTTTGGGGTCAAAGAATGACAGCCCAGGCACCAACCAGAGCTTGGAAAAGTAGGAAACAGCTCCAAATGAGCTTGGCGTGGGCAAGGAGTCACTGGGAATGTGTCTAATTAACTTGCTTTGGGCATGGATTCAAACAGGGCCTAACAACTATACACACCATATTTGACAATTTCACTGTGATGGCTTATGACATTGCATGAAACTGAGTTCTGTTCAAGGTCCTCAGGCCTTCATGGTGTTCATTTGTCAATGAGATAAGAATTTAAAGGAGTTACATGTCAAGAGTATTAGTTTTGAAATTTTCTATAATTTAAGCCCTTGGTGCATTATTATTTTTGGTATGGCCATGCGGGCCTACATAATGGTGACACCTGCATATAATGGACCAGACTGAACCGGTGAGAACCCAAGCAGACGACACCACTGCACACTGCTGACCCTCCTCCCGGGATTCGACTCTGGGTCTTTCCTATGAAAGACAAATGCTGCAGCCACCCAAGCCCAGGGACATTGGTGGCCCTGGGTGCATTTTGGTTTTTACAGTTGGGAAATAAAATATAGGGCTTGGGCTGGCAATTTTTTGTTTGACAGTTTAAAATTAAACTGCTACTACCATAAAACAAACTTGAATGATGGGTGATCTCTTCAACTACTTCACACAGATAGGGTTTGAAGTACAAGTGGTAAGAGAAGGGTTGATACCCTCTGTGACGCCCCCTTGTGCAATGCTGAGGCAAGACACAAGGGGGTGGGACCCATTCACTTTTGGGGGGTGATGGGACATCCCAAAAATGAATGGGTCCCACCCCCTTGTATCTTGTCTCATGGGGCATCGCACAAGGGGGTGTCGCAGAGGAAATTGTACCATATGAGAAGGAGCAAGTCTCAACCCATGACAGGGAATACGTGGTCGTGCCCAACACAAAATGTACCAGTTATACTTACTCTCTCTCTCTCTCTCTCTCACAAGAGGATTTGGTGAGACCACTTGAGATCAGCTAAAGGTGAGACTAACATCAGGGGCCAACACATCAGCATTGAAAAAGTGACTTACACTTTTGGGAGATACTTTTCACTTTCTTGGCATTTATGTGAGTCCTATCTTAAGGTGATTCCAATTGGTCCGACCAAATCCTGAGGGCTTTCATGGGCCTGCTGACTGTAGCACTTGTGATGTGGTCTGATATCAAGTGCGACACCTCTCCTGATGGGACACTCAGGAGGGGGAATCTAAAACCTCCAAAAAGTGAATTGATTCCGCCCCCCGAGTGTCCCATCAGGGGGCGTGGTGCATACGATTTCACCCCCTCGCTACAACATGGCAGGAGAGGGCCCTGAAATCCTCTGTGACTTCCCCCTCTGTGATGCATGAGGGCTAAGGCAGAGGGGGGGGGGAATCAATAAAAAGTGAATTGATTCCCCCCCTCTGTCTCAGCTCCCAAGCGTCGCAAAGGGGGACAGCGCAAAGGATATCGGCCCCAGGAGAGGCAGCACGATCCATAATCTACACCTTTTCGAACTTAGTTTATCGCAAAAAATAAATGGCCTATGTTCTATCTCACTAAATTTGTTTTACTCTTATTGAGTTGTACTAAAATATCACAGTGTGCGTTGTTAAAAATTCCAGTGTTAGGGTCTGGTCAGTTATAAATCTATAGATTGGTCTGGATTGGAGACAAATATCGGATCTTTTAAGAATTGGTTATACAAAAAAAAAAATAAATAAATAAAATAAATCAAATGATAAAAAGAATGTCTTATTTTCTAGTTTTATTTTTGTGTACTCGTGTAAATTATCAATGTGTCCACGTAAATCATACATTTATATAAGGTAGTGACCAAGTTTCTTATGAACTTAGTTGCACCATGTCGCAGAAGGCTCTTTGGCATCATTTTAGGGACCTGGTCTCACTTAAAGAAGATCAAGGATCCACCATTAAATGGGTCTTAATCTTTCATTAAAAAAATGTCTCAGTTCAAAGATTAATTGAAACCAAAAATAGTTCTGACTATGTGATCAATAGTGCATATTTTAATTGGATGGCTAAAAAAATTAATAGAGCTCAAGGAAAAATAGAAAAGAACTACATTTTAGAAGTCTAAAAGCATTCTGATCATGCTTATATTTGTCATACGGAATTTTTGAAGTGAGATGTATTGAATGACACATTCTTACCATAAAATAAAAATAAAAGAATGGCGCATGTCATTTTTCTAAACATTTCTTCTATGGGTGCCTTGGAACTGTCCTCTTAAAAAATAAGTTTCAAAATATTTTTACTACGAGACAGTCACGCGTTTTGGTAGTTGTGTGATCTCTCTCCAATGAGACTGGAGATGATTCAAAACCCGAATGGGTTAAAATTGTCTCCTGTCTCAATGGAGTTATATCAAGTATCCTGACAAAGGGATGGGTCTTAGTAATTTTGAAGCATATGAAAGGATAAGAGACGGTTATTATGGCAGCTATGGTATATGTATAGTAAAAAGGTATTTTTGTATTTAGCAAAATTTCCTTTGTCAGGTAACGTCATGTATTTGAATATAAGGGTAGCAACTAGCCGAGCTAGAGCCCATTGAATTGAGCCAGAGAGCTTCAGTATATAAGCTCGATTCTTTATATATTTATGTGTATGAAAAAAGGAATGTTAAAAAAGACAAATTAGGTTAATAGGGCATTAGGCTGAATTGAGCTTGAGCTGAGAGCTTCACTATGCTCGGTTGGTAAAAGGATGGTTTGGTTAATTTTTTTAGGAAGAAAATGTTTTGCGATGAAAAAGTGTCTAGGGTTTATGGTGAATTGTAAGTTGACACATGTTGTTTGGGGGTTAAAAATGTCAAAAATAGTGTTAAGATGAGAAGTAGGTGTTCAAAAAAAAAAAAAAAACCAAATTCAAAAAAACACCATGTGTCAATTAATGGCATGCCTACAGAGGTTTGTGTCAACATTGACAATCATATATATATATATAATGTTAAAAAAAAAATGGGTAAAGGGGCCCTTGGGTTATTAGGTCTCTGTTATTTTAGGTCAGTTGGCTAATGAGTGGAACCTTAGGTTTGCCTTCATGTGATGAGTCCAAACTCGTTTCCGGATTTTGTGCATACAAAATTCATGTATAATGCATACTCACAGACCAAGGGATGGACACATCAGTTCCAAAAAGTGATAAGCACCCCCCAAAGAGTGTAAATCACTTTTCGGTGCTGATTTGGCCATCCCTTGGTTTGTGTGTACACTCTGCACAAAAATTTTATGTGCATAAAAGCCAAGCCTGCCAGAACTTATTTGAGAAAAGTTTGGCTCATTGCCATGAGCCGTATCCTCTGTGACGCCTTGTGGTGAGTTACAGGTGAGTCGAAACCTAAAGGAGGGTGGGGTCATACATTTGAATAGCCCCACTCCCCTTTGTGTGTTGGCACACCTATGGCTCACCACAAGGCATTGTAGAGGATATGAGTCCGTTGCCACCCTAGTCGAATAGGTACCGGTGTGGTATCTCTACATTTAAACTAGAGATAATTCGGATTTATAGTCATCTCCGGTCTCAATGGAGAGAGATTTCAAGCCAGTATCAACTACCAAACGCGTGACCAGACTCTATTGATAAAAATATTTTGAAACTTTTTTCAAGACCCAGTTACGTCTCTTCCCCTTTTAAGAAATATATCTTGCACTATTCAAGCTGAGAAAGGCAATCCCCAGAGTCTCAAAAGATATATTAGAAAAATGGATTGCTCAATATTAATATGTGAGAATATATCTATCTTATTTTATGTAACCTACTAAACCAGTTAACTTATCCGAAACCGCCCGCTTTTCCTGGGTTGTGCTGCCATACTCCTCAACCTATTTAATAATTGATTCCGGTTCGGGTTAATCATTCCCCGGCTCAACACACCTGATTCGCCCCATTAAATGATTTTCAGAAAAAATAAAAAAAGGAATTTTGTTTGCAGCTACCACGTGTAAAAAACTTCTCTGAACGAGCCGATCAGAATTACTGATAAGGCCAAAATTTGATTTTCTTTGAGTTCGTACTTTGCCGGACCACTGGCTCAACAAAAATATAAGTAAGAAAAGAGCTTAAATTAAGCAACCGTACCTCGGCTTTTCTGCTAAAGTGCTGAGCAGTCTGGTTTTATTATTTAAGACAGTCAGACTGACGGAAAAAGAGAAAGAAACTCAAACGAAAAAAAAAGGGAAAAGGAAAAAAAGAAAGAAAGAGAATGTGTTGGGAACGTGAGATTGTTTTTTTTGCAGAGGAAGGTAACCAGCAGCGGCACCACCTGACCTGAGCTTCTCTTCTAAGCTTTTCTCGCCCTCTGTCTTCTTCTTCTGATTTCTGACTCTCTTATGGCGGAGATGTATAACAACACCTGCTCTTCTCCTCCGGCTCCGCCTCGTCCTCCGCTTGATCCAGACGAAATATCCCTTTTTCTTCATCATTTTCTCTACTCTTCAGCGTCTTCTTCTTCTCGAATCTTCGATAAAGGCAACCAAATGTCCGTCTCTTCCGCTGTTCCTCCTCCCCCTGCTTTGTTTTCTTCGTCTCTGGAAACTACATCTACTTCCGGATTTCGTCACGTCCAGGCTCTGCCGGAGGATCTACAACGTCCATGCGGATCGGTTCTTTTTTCCGATTCCGACTGTCGAATCAGGGAGGGGACTTCCGCTGCGGAGTCGTCCGCTGCGATCGACTCTTCAACTTTGATCCTCTCTTCTTCAGGCGTTTCTTTGCCGGCGGAGATGAAGGAGACGGGAAATACAACTTCCGTTGGAGCGGGAGACTGTGATGCGGTGACGGCATCGGTCAAGAGAATAAGGTTACCGGCGGACAATGATCTCGACGACTACGATTGGGAAAGCGAGGTATTTAATGGTCTTTTCTTTCCTTATTTCTTGTTTGTTGTTTATATTTAAATTGAAAAACTATCTTGGTACTGTTTGATCGTAGGAGGGTCCTGAAGCGCCTGAGGGACCGTCGAAGCTGGTTCCTCCTCGTACTTCTTCTTCTTCGAAGAGAAGCAGAGCGGCCGAAGTTCATAATCTATCTGAAAAGGTTGGCTTGTAATGCTTTGATTCTTTAATTCTTCTTGTAGAACTAATTATGCGCCGTGGAAATGTTGGATGAACAGAGGAGGAGAAGTAGGATTAATGAGAAAATGAAAGCATTGCAGAACCTTATTCCGAATTCTAACAAGGTATTCAAATTTTTTTTTTCCTGAGGCCAGTGTACATTGGGATTGAGTTCTCTAGTGAGCAATTTGTTTATCTTTTTGTGACAGACGGATAAGGCTTCGATGCTTGATGAAGCCATTGAGTATCTCAAGCAGCTTCAGCTCCAAGTACAAGTGAGTACTTATCACTACAGCGTCCTTTATTGAACAATGCTCTTAGCAGTAGTGTTAATGTCTGTTTTGGTGTGTCAATTCCTGTCCCTGTAATCATGTGTGGAATGAATAGGGGTTAATTTCAAGTGCATTTATGTACATTTTCATGATTGTCTGTTGTGTTCAAATATGTAGATAACATGTATGATTATCAACCTTGCATTTGTGATTGTGAGATTACCTAGCAACAACCAGGAAAAAAGGGGAAGAAAAACAGGACAAGAAATGTTATTTTCTTAATCTTTTGAAATTGTGCTCCAACTCGAATACTAGATAATTTAATAATTGCTTATAGTTCATCCAAAGTAGCCAACTACTGGCATCAACGCAAGTGACATTGTCTTAGGTATCATTATTCCCATTTATCAACGTATACCAAATCCATAGGGCAACTAGTCCAATTCTTTTGCCAATCTGAAACTTGAACAATTGGCTGGTTAAGCCCTTGAAGTCAGTTTTCCCAGACATAATTCGTCATACTTGTTTAATGAAAGGAGCTAGAATCACGAAAAAAAGAGAGGAGCTAGAATCACGAAAAAAGAAAGATTCAATATGTTTATAATGATTCAAATAGGAAATGCCTTGCTGCTGTACCTATTAGGAAATCAAATAGAGAAGACCTATCTTTAGAAAAGAATGTGGATTATATTTCTGAACCAGTTACTGGAGAGGGTAGTGTATCAGGCTTTCACAAGCACAACCTCCACTGACAAAGCATTGTAAGCAAATATCAATGATGGTGGTAAAGTTTCCGATTGGATGTGCGGAGGAAGTTGCACTTGTACTGGTATAACCAATGTAGGATCAGAATATATTTTGATCAGTGATATAATGATTGTTGAGCATTAGCACAACCTGAAGACAATTTATTTGTTAAGGTGCTCTGTTTTGGTGTGTTGTGACTGGAAACAGGCATATGTCAATACTTGTTGCATTAATGAAATTGAATTTGGGGTTATCTTTCCTTTATGATAAGGTCTATCAAAGAATTGATTTCTATTACTTTGTGGTTATGACATAGGTTTTTTAGTTTGTTGGTTTGCATATGAGATTCAAATTAAAATTGGTTTCCCCATTGCTGCATTGGCCGGAGGTAATAATTATGTATTATAAAAAAATGGATGTATAATCTAATAAGGAAGTGTAATGATTCCCTTATGTAACAGTACCCAAGTTTTTTCTGTTTTGTTTTGTTTTTTTGATGAATGACAGAGTTTTGTTGAGAAAAGAGAAGGAATGGGATTACAATGAATTCCAAACCTTGAAAAAAGAGGCTAGAGGACACGATACTCAACTAATTGACCTCAATAATACCTAAGATATTTCATAACCAAAATCTCATGTTCTTTGACTAAGTTATTCCATTTTTGGGGAAAAGGGTTGTGATAAGTCATTCTGTAAGAAGTTCTTTTTGCTCGCATTGGACAGAGTTTGCCCAAAGATAATATCCAAGCTTCCCATCTTGTACCAAGCTTCCTTGCAACTATGGTCCCACCTATTTAGCAATCATAAAAAGGGACATGTAGTAGATAGGGATACTCGCTAGCACCGCCTTCAACAGCGTTATCCTGCCGCCTTTTAAGAGGTATAATGCTTTCCATCCCACTAGTCTCCTTCTTACTTTGTCCACCACTGGGCTCCAAGTGTCTTTCTTCTTGAATTATGCTCCCAGTGGAATGCCCAAATAGGTAATAGGCAACTACCTTATTCTACACCCCAAATCCGCTCCCAGTTAATCCAATTTAGGGACCACTCCGACTGCTATTAGGGAGCTTTTTTCAAGGTTCATCCGAACTCCCATAACTGCTTCAATGCAATGAATGATACATCTCAACAACCAGATTTGCCTTTGGGAGGTTTCACATAATATAAGAGTATCATCCGCATGCTGAAGATGGGATATTGCCATGTTTTCATTGCCCACCTTAAAGCCCTTTATCAGCCCATTTTTCACAGCCTGGCTCAACATCTTACCTAATACTTTTGCCACCATGAGGAAGAGAACCTTTGAAAAATCTTGTGGAAACCCCATTCAGCAACACTGAGAACGAAGGAAGACTAGTGTATTTCTATATCCAACTTCACCATTTCACACCAACCCAAAACACCTTAGATGGTAGTACAAAATGTTTCAATTCAAATGATTATAGGCTTTCTCTATATCTAGCTTACAAATTGCCCCCGGAATGTTGGCCTGAATTCTATCATCTATGCATTCATTGGCACTTGTCACCCCCTCCATAACCTGCTTTTCAAGAATTCCCCTTGCAATTGAGATGATTAAGGGGAAGACCTCTCTAAGACGAAGGGCTAGGCATTTGGGCACGATCTTATACGTGCTTCCAATCAAGCTGACTGGCCTGAAGTTTGAGATTGCTTCTGCCCCTGCTTTCTTTGAAATCAAAGAAATAAAAATTGCATTGCTCCCCTTATCCATAAAATCCTTTTCATAAAAATCTTTAAACACCCGCATCATGTCCTTTCTAACCACCTCCACTACAACTTGTAAAATAAGATTGGAAAGCCATCCGGCCTCGAGCCTTATCACCTTCTATATTTCCTTATTGCATTCTTTACCTTTGTTTCCTCGAAGGGGTGCTCTAACCATTCTGCTTGCTGGTCTGAAATTCTTGGGAGAGGTAAACCATCAATCCTTGGCCTCATACCCTAATCCTTTATGTATAAATTGTTGTAGAATGTCTCCATATAGTGATACAACAGCTCTACAATATCTGGAGAAAAATTATCCCCTTTGGAAACCCAAGTCCAAGTTTACTCAGGAAAAGAAGAAAGGGGGCAGATGCCCTTGGAAGGGAATTGTTTAGGGACTTTTTATTTGATTTTTCAGCATGTAATAAGGTTTTTACAATCATAGGTTAGTGGGTTAATGTTTAGTAGTATTTAGGGGGGTATTTTAGTACTTTATGTTATTCATTTTAGGCCAAATTAAGAGGGAAACAAGTGCTGGTTGTGTGAGTCTTTAGAGAGGGGTATTTTGGTGACTTTGCTTCAAATATTTTAAATTGGTTTATAACCCTACTGCTATAATGATTTTTGCATCAAATTTTGAAGAAATAAAGAAGTTTTGAATACCCACGAGTGGGCTCGTCTCCTTCACGATTCCAAGGTAAGGAATCCTCCCCTTCTTACTCTTCTACTTATTCTAGTTCTTTCTTCTTCTTCCATCTCCCTTATTCTTCTTCCCCATCGTTACCTTATCCCATCAGAATTTTCTGTGGTTTAAACCATAAGCTCCTTTGTTTCTCCTCATCACAAGGGTGTATAAAACCTTGGGCGACCCATATAGCGGGATTTCTTCTCTAAAAAATCTGCTCCCTATTAAATAGGAGTAGTCACAAAGGGGGCTGGTGGCACCTGTTCCACAGCAGGCTTTTGTTGAATTTTTTTTATATATATTTTGGACTAAGATCCTGAGAAGATTCCTACACTTTTTGGGAGGTCTTTGTGTCATCTTCAAGAGGTAAGAACAGTTCGTTTGAATATTGGCTGTACGTTAGTGGGTGAGCACTTCATTGGGTTCTTATAGAAATCTGTTACAGTACCAGTGCTTGGACAGGTCAGATTTTATGGGTATTTCGCTATTATTTTGCTCATGCTTCAACAATATTTCGATGTGGGCTTGCTATTTATTTAAACTACAATAGCTATTCTCATTGTGGAACCCTAGAGATAGCTTGTTTTGCTTGGAGAATTTATATATTGTGAAACACCCTTGCTGTCCAGAATTTTTACAGCAGTATTTTTGGGCATTTATTTTGCATATTTCAGCCAATTTTATACTCCATTACAGGCTTTTTAATCTTGTTCTTTGAAAACCCTTTGTGAACCCCTTCCATAATCCTAAACCTAGGTTTGGTTCCGCATCACATAATGCTTGATCTCCTCCCCGTTCTCCACCCAAGACCCCTCTACCTTCAACATGTGAATAGAGTTTGAAGCCAAATGGCAAGAGGCCATTTTGTGGTAGAACTTGGTATTTTGGTCTCCCTTTTCCAACCACTGAGTGCTGACTTCTGTTTCCACATCAACTCTTCCATGGATAAGGCCCTTTCATATTCACATTTGAAGGATTCCCTTGCTGTCTTGCCATCTTCTGTTAAGCCTTCCTCCTCCTTTCTATCCAAAGGCCGAGTGCTCTCCAATGCTGATTCAACCCTTTTCTTGACCCTACCAAACACTTCCTTATTCCATGCTTGTAAATTGTCTCAGAGGAGTTTTAATTTAAGTCTGAATCGCTGTCCTGGGGGTCCTTCCACCTCAAACGAATGTCACCACTCCGCCACCAGTTCCCCAAAGCCCAAATATAGGGTCCTCATGTTCTGGAAATGGAAGGGGCAGGGAAATTCCTCACCCCACCTCTCAACACGATTGAGATATGGTCTGATCCAGGTTTGGCCATTGGAGTTAATTCAAGAGGAGAGAAAAGGTCCTGCCAACTCATTGGCACAAGGAATCTGTCTAGTTTGCTCAATGTCGGGTCTTCCTGGAAGTTTGACCATGTGAAATTGCTGCTCGATATAGGGACATCCAACAAACCATTATTGTCCACGAAATCCCAAACATCTCCTTGCCCCTTGATCTAGTGCACCCTCTATTTCTCTTCCTGGAATATAACACTTCATTAAATTCCCCCCTATGCACCATGGAATGTTTCCTTCATTACCAATCTGCTCTAATTCCAATAAGAAGCTGGAGAATTGAGATCCCTCAGCAGGGCCATAAACCCTTGTGTCCATCCATGGCTGATCACCACCTTTCCTTTTGGCAATCAAGGATGCCGAGAATTGATCCACCCTAGAATCAATCAAATCGATCTTTTGTTATCCTAGAAGACAATAATCCCTCCAGATGCACCCGATGAAGGAACCCAAAGCCAACCTAATTGGTTAAAACTGCTGATCTCCTTTATCACCCTCATATCGACCCTTTCAAGCTTGGATTCTTGGATAAGAACCACCTGTGTCCCGCTCTGAGCCGTCAAATCCTTCAGCTTCTGCATTCTCTCCTTAGTGCTCAGGCCCTTTGCGTCCCACGACATAATGGAGCTATTCATTTGGAACTTCCTTTACCCCTGCCGGTCCTTCTCTTTTGCTTCTAGCACGTGCTGTCTCCATTTTATCATTAGTGATCCCTCATTTCAAATTTCTAACTTCTCTTGGTTCCTTCCTTGCTATTCTCTAAGCATTCTAGTTCCCCATTTCCTTCCTTTCTAGCTTGGCAAAGAGCTCCCATGCCTCCTTCTCGCCGGTAGGTTCAAAAGATAGTCCTACACTCCTACCACCCTGCTGAATTCCCCCAGTTTTTGCGAGACCCATTCAAAAAATTCAAACAGGCTTGGCCTCCTCCACAGGTACTAGTGCCAAGTTAAAACCACCGGCATGTATTCTTTAAACATCCTCCCCAATGGAATGGGAGTAACTAACCTCTGTTTTAGCGTATTCCCTTGGTCCCGTCATCGGGTCCCTTCCCTTGTGTGGCCCATCCACACTTCTATCGGGTTGCAAAAAGTCTATATACCCATTTCTGTTGTTCCTCGCTGCCCCCATTGCTTATGCTTCATAGTCCAGAGTGTTGTTCTATTCACCAATGGCACTTATGTAACCTTTAGGCTCCACTTCCACCACCGGTGTTCGAGCTTGCGCAATCCCTTCGTTGTTGTAATCCCTATCTCTAGTACTCATAGGGCTATCAATGAGCCGAGTTAGCTTGGCTTAGCTCTAAGCTCGGCTCATCATGAGTTGAGCTTGAGCTTTGTTTGAAGCTCAACGAGTTGAGCCTAAGCCTTTATTTGAGCTCATTTAATAAAAGAAGCTGAGTTGAGCTGTACTAAGCTCAGCTCGACAAAAGCTCGGCTTGTCAAATATATTAAACATAGATATATATTATATCATATCCACGAGTGGGAAACATCTCGAGCAACATAGTTTTATTTTTTTAGTGATTGATTCTTGGGGTCTCAGTGTATGTTTATAGGATATATTTGCAAGGATTTTATTGGTTGATGCACTTGCTTGTTGTATGTTACAGGGAGTATTTGCTCATACTTTTGATTTCAAAACCCATAAGAGACATAAAGCAAACTCTTGAAATCTAAGATAACTAGCAAATATTATAAACAAAAAATAGATGACAAATAGTAGTGAGACGTAAGCCAACTTCTCTAACCAACGTCAGTGTGAATATGCTAGCGTTGGACATGTGACAGTAAAGATCCGATCGCAACTTCGAATATGGAATTTGTTGATGTATGTCAATCCCATGAGCATGTGTTGGGTAAGGGTAGTGCTAGGAGTCTTGTAAGTGTTCTATGTGAGCTCACAAGTTCAAATCATGAAGCCAAGAAGGACCAAAGATCAAGGAAGAGCACAGGGAAGAGACACTTCAAGGAAGGTATACAC
>JAOXJP010048305.1:0-16127 GCA_025762735.1 Platanus orientalis
AGTTTATATTGATTTATTGCTTTAAAAGTGTGTATTTGTGCTTCTTTTATCATCTCCTAAAATATGAATGAATATTTTTAAATATTTCCAAGTGTTTCCAAAGTTTTCATGATTTTACAATATATCTTTCCGATATTTCCGACATTTTCGACATATGCCTTTTTTTGGCCTGATTGACATTTCCATCGACACTGACATTTTGAACCTTGATATAGTATACATTTCTCTGGATAGACCTTCAAATATCTGAGAACCCTATATGTTGCTTCAAAGTGATCTTGAGTGGGAGTATGTATGAACTGGTTGATTACACTTACATCATAAGTGATGTTTGGGCGAGTTAGAGACAAGTAAATGAGTTGCCCTACTAACATTTGATATCTTTCAGCATCAATTAATCTCACACTATCATTCTCCTTCAGTCTGTGATTTGCCTCTATGGGTGTGGCACAAGGTTTATAGCCTGCCATTCTTGACTTTTGTAACAGATCCAATACATACTTTCTCTGAGAAAGAAGAATATCTTGCTTGGACTTGGCAACTTCTATTCCAAGAAAATATTTCAATGATCCTAGATATTTTATTATCAAACTCCTTTGCGAAACTGCTCTTAAGCCTTGCAATCTCCACTTCATCATTCCCTATAACTACTATATCATCCATGTAAACTATTAGAGTTGTCGTCTTGAGGCCTTAACGTTTGATGAAAAAAGTATGATCTACTTGAGCTTGTTTATAACATGCTTTCACCATGGCTGTTCTAAACCTTTCAAACCCGGCTCGCGGAGACTACTTCAAATCATACGATGCCTATTTTAATCTGCAAACTTTGCCTTTGGCATTCGGCATGGAGAATATAAGTGGTGTAGCCATGTATACCTCCTCCTCCAAATTCCCATGTAAAAAGGTGCTTTTCATGTCAAACTGCAAAAGGTGACACTCCTGATTTGCTGCTAGTGAAATAAGTACCTTGACTGAATTTATTTTTCACCACGGGGGTAAATGTCTTTTGGTAATCTATACCAAAGGTTTGAGTATAACCCTTGGCAACCAACCTTGCCTGGTACCAGTCCACAGTACCATCAAATTTATATTTGACTGTAAACACTCATTTGCAACCAACTAACTTCTTCCCTCTAAGAAGATTGACCAACTCCTATGTTTTATTTATTTCTAGCGCTTTCATTTCTTCTTCCATGGCATCCCTCCATTTACGTTGTAGAATTGGCTCACATACACTGCGAGGAACAAAGATAGATGACAAAGCAATAGAAAAACTGTGGAAGGTTGGTGATGGTGCATGATATGAAACAAAATTAGACATTGGGTGTTTGTTACAAGTCCTCATACCCTTTCTAAGGGCAATAGGCTGATCAAGGTCCAACCTGTCAGAGGTTTGAGTAGGAATAGGGGAAAAGGAACAGGGAGATCATTAGCTGTTTCAAGAGTTGGTTCCGAAGTAGACTCTTGGAGTGGTTCACAAGAAGCTAGGTCTTGTTTTTGTCCTTCTTGCTTCTTTTTCCATGTATAGAATTGTAGCTCTTTTTCTTCCTTTCCATCATCACTACTGCCATCAAAATAATAGATAGGAACAAAAACTAGAAGTGTAACTGGAACCGAGGAGGACAACTTTTCACTTATAGACTGTTCCCCTTGAAGTGATTTATTATCGGATGAGAAAAAATGAATGGATTCAAAGAAAGTGACATTTCGTGACACAAACTTCCGACGAGTGGGGGATGATAACACTTGTACCCTTTCTGATAAACTTTGTAGCCCAAAAAGACACATTTGAGTGTTTTAGGGCCTAATTTGGAGCGGTTAGATTTGGGTACATAAACTTAATAGATGTAATCAAATGTCTTAAGAGGGAGAGGAAACAAGGAAGTGTTTGGGGATAACACTTCAAGAGGTGACTTGTAAGACAAAACGTGAGAGGGCATCCTATTCATGAAGTAGACAACCGTTTGAATGGCTTCGGACAAAAAATTCCTAGGCACATTAATGGTGAACATAATCACACAAGCAATTTCTAGAAGGTGTATTTTTTCTTTCCGTTACCCCATTTTGTTTAGGAGTATCTGAGTATGTGGTTTGGTGAACAATTCCAGACTCATCAAAAAAGGAAGATAATAAGTCACGAGAAAGGTACCCCCCCATTGTCAGTTCTTAAGACTTGTAGTTTGGTGTTTAATTGAGTACGTATCTTAGTATAGAAAGACTTGAATGCAATACTCACATCATTTTTATTTTTCAACAAGTAAAGCCATGTGGTTCTAGAACAGTCATCCACAAAAGTCACAAAATACTTAAAACCCAACAAAGAAGTAGTAGGGGAAGGACCCTACTCATTAGAATGCACAATTGAAAATGGAACTGAAGTTTTATTATGATTATTGACTGGATAAACTGACCTACAATGCTTTGCCAATTGGCAAGGTTCATAATAAACATTAAACCTAGAAATTGAAAATTGAGGAAACATCCTTCTTAATATAGAAAAAGACAAGTGATTAAGTCGACAATGCCACATAAACAACTCATTTGATGTGGAAGGAGATACATCCCTCTTTATTGCAAAAGTAGCTACTGGTGGGTTAGAGTTCATAATATATAGACCATCCTTCTCATGCCCTAAGCCAATCGTTTTCTTCGTTGCCATGTCCTGAAATACACAATAAGAAGGGAAAAATGTAACACAACAATTGAGAGTTTTTGTGAGATGAATAATAGGCAAGAAGTTTAAAGTAAAGTTTGGAACATGAAGAACAGATGATAGATACAAATATGAAGTGACAGGCATATCTCCTTGACCGACAACAGAAGAAAAAAAACCATAAGTTATTCGAACTTTGTCTTTTCCAGAACAAACATGATATGAAGTAAATAAGGATGACATACCAATCATGTGGTGGGATACCCCTAAATCAATGATCTAGGAGCACTGAGGAGTGGTAACTGAGGCAGACAATGTGGATGCAAATGTACTTGAGTGGGCGAAGGACGATGTGGGAGCCATGGACGGATGATCAAGCTGAGAAACAAAGCGTTTGAAGGTTGCAATCTCATCACTGGATAAACCTCCTCCATCAGGCGAAGCAGAGGGCATGCGTGAAGGAACCATAGAGGGCAACTTTGCAGGTGTCGAAGCCATTGAGTGAGCACTGAGTCTACTACCTCCAAAACGACCACCTCCTCTACCACTACCAGACCCACCCTATTGGAACTGACATGGGGAAAGGTCTTGGGGCTGTCTATAGAGGTCCTAACATTGGTCTTTGGTGTGCCTAGACTGACCACAATGCTTACATTTGAGTCAATCTCTACCATTTGATGAACCACTGAATCTTCCATCATGACCACTCCTTGTAGCACCACCTTGACCACCTCTACTAAAAGTGGACACGAGTGTTGATTTCTCAATTGGAGAAGGCACGTTCATTACACCTTGTCGACGTTTTTCTCTATGAATGTATGCATATACTTCATTCAGGAAAGTGGATAAGTTCATATTGAGAATTTGAACCCTAACTTGCTCATATTCTGGATTCAGACTGGCCAGGAACTCAAATATCTGAATTTCTTCAACATGTGTTTTATATGCGGTGGAGTCAGTTACACAAGAGGGTCGATAAGTGGTGTAATGGTCCAGTTCCTCCCACATCTTCCGTAATTTAGAATAATAGACTGCCAAAGGCTGATCCCCCTATTTAAACTGGGAAATCCTTTGTCGTAGCTCATACACCTTTGCAGCATGTCCAATCTCTGAGTATGCCTTAGCCAATGCATCCCAAATCTGACGTGCAGTCTCCAAGAATAGATAATGGTTACTGATTTCGGTCTTCATGGAACTTAGCAACCACCCCATAATCATGGCATTCTCGGTCTTCCACTTGCAGTAACGGGGATCTTTCTTGGGAGGTATCTCTGCTTCACCTGTAAAGTACTCTTTCCTTTATCCTTTGCTTGGATAAAATTAAAACAGACTTAAACCATGTTAAATAATTATTTCTGTCAAACTTCACCATTGTAATTGAGTGTGGAGGAATCCCCAGTGAGGGGAATGTTGCCCCCATCATTTTTACTTGAATCTACCACAGTGTTATTTGAGTTTAGGCTCGCTTTTGATATCTTCTACAACAAAATATGGAATCCCAATCTGAAAAATACTATGAACTAGACCTACACACAGGTCGTTAATCACTGATTTAGTACTGCCCAACACTAACCACCACAACACAGTCTTCATAGGCTTCACACCACTTGGAATCGAGCACAATACCGCATAGAAGCATTAAACTGCCCCTTCTGAACGCCCATCTTTACTCCTAATGCTTGTACAATCACCACATAACCAACCAATATTTGTTTTGAGGGCTCTACACTGACCAGATGCAAAAACACAGAGAATGAAACAAGAAAATCACTAGGGGTGGTAAAACTAGGGGTTGAAAATCAACAGTGCTTTCTCAATACTGTTCAGATCACCATGAGATTTTTTGCATAGGGTTTCTGGATTAGGGAAGGACCAAAACAACATGAAAAATTGATTTAAAACACCTTGACGAGTTGTGGCTTTCAAAATTCCAAAACTTGGAATTTCGAGATTTTCTCACTGGAAAATTTTGAAAAATACATTAGACTCCACGAATGCAACTAAGATCAACTCCAAAATGTGTCTAAATTCATGGTCTACCAGATTCATGAGAAAAACTTCATTCATTGTGTAGGTTGTATTCGTACGACTGCTAATTGATGTTTGCAATAAGGGTTGTGCAATTACTCCATGATGTCGATGTGTTCCTCCTGCTCTGATACCAACTTGTAATCTGTGAGAGATTAGTAGTTCTTACAATAAAATAAGAGAAGAGAAATAAAAGAGGAAGGAGAGATACACATGCCTTTGGTGAATGAATCGTCTATGGTCTCATATGGTGGGTATTTATGTTAGGGATGAATGCATTATACATTATATATGGTGTATAAACCGTAAGGGTATACCATACCCTTATGACATAAATACCCCACAAATACATACATACATACATACATATATATATATCACTTTTTGACATCTCTAATAGAAAAGAGGGGAGAAGAGAGGAGGGGGAGTCCATGACTCAACCCAAGATCAAGGTTCAAAATATCGTTATCGTGACTCTGAGAGATGGAGACGTCTTGTGTCTTGCAGCTTATCGTGTAAAGACAACGCCTGAAATCGAGAGACGGTGAGAAATTGTTCAAATGAAGAAAGTTTGATTTGAAACTTCAGGATTTGATAGAATAATCACTAATTCACACTTATGAATCATTAAATATAGGAAACAACCATCTATGATGGTTGAGAGAACCGTCATCTTTATGACATATGTTGTCGCCTATGGAATCTATGGAAACACTATGTAAGCCTTAGAATTTTTTAACGTAATCTTAGGAAATGGTATAATAAACATTATTAAATACTTGCAAACCATTTTACTTCATTACACACTTGGGAATCAATAGTTGAGAATCGGTACCCTCGTGACACTCATTATTGCGCATGTGCAGAATTTTAAGTGTTAAGAGGTTGATAAATAAGTAAATAACACTATTCATTGCAAAATAAAGCTATAAATCCACATCCGTAAAACAAAATCAATGATACAAATGTATAAACTGAAATAGTAATGTCATTCTCATTCTTTGATAATGCAAAGTATTATAAAAGTAAACTACAATAGTGAAAGTGTGAAACTAGAGAAATATTCTATAGTAAGATAGTCATAGAGAATAATACCAATGCCAAGGCCTAAGACTACTTCCAAGTTCCCAACTCAATCCTCATTAATACCACATAGAGTTTTGGGGTGGCTGATAATCATAATGGCTATCCCTATCTGGTAGATATTGTTGATGTGGTTACTATTGACACTGCTCTTTTATTAAGCAACAATAATCCTACCATAAGATAGATGGACTATGTCATGCTTGATAGTCACAAACATATCTCTTGTATATAGTATCATCTACTCTTCAGGGCATCCCATATTGTGGAAATTTGGGCACTACATACTGAGTCTAAGGATGAGAAGATATAATAAAAGGACCCCGATTATTCTGACAGGATCGAGGGGATTAACCCTCCCGATCATATGATTATGATGTGGATGTGGTAACGGAACTAAGCCTACCAGCTATAGGTGAGAATCTATAGTCTATGTATTGCTACTACTACTGACCAGGTACAAAGGCAAAGATAGAATCAATCCATGATCCCTCCTAACTCTGTGTACTAGTGCTAGTAGTAGACTAAGGATATTGAAGAAACTGAGGGTACTAAGGGTGAGGGTGTTGCCAAAAAGAAGCCCCATTGAGGCTCATGTTATCAAACAACTCTATCAATGTATCATCTAGGCAATGGGAGGAATTACTCTCTCCCTCTTGATCTCTCATAGTCTTCCCAGACCTCCACCCTTGATTCTCACATCTTTTCTTATAATAAGATGGATAAGGAGGCATATGTTCACCATGGTGTGTATTTTGAGTGGCATGGTTAAATGTATCCTCTCCTATGAATGGGCTAAGCGGTCTCTGACTTGTTCCACCGCCACCATATGGTCTCTGTGTCATAGAAGCACTACCACCATCCCCTCCATCATCATCACTATCCTCATCCTCATCCTCATCCTCATCCTCCTTCTCCTCCTCATCATCATCATTATCACCTCCTCCATCACCACCTCTATGACCTCTTCCATCACCTCCTCCTCCATCACCTTTTTCATCTCCGTCATCATCACCATCACCATCACTATCACCACTATCTGAGGAGCTAGCACTAGTAGCACTCATATACTTATCATCAACTAATCTTCTCATAACTACGAGATTCGGCTAGCCCTGTGGCTGGTTTCATTGCTATGTTTGCATAAATGCATCCACATCTACTCCTGTTTGACTTGATATATAAGAGTTTGGTCATCCACTTGCCTCATCCAATACTAGCTCTCCGGCCTCCTTAACCCACTCTTATAGTGGGTCATCCTCATCTCCCTTGTCATAGGAAATCTCTATAAGATCAATGGGGCCAGTGTACTCTTCGATATTTTGATCTTTTTCTGCTTTCTTTAATCTTAAGTGCAAGTTGTAATGGATAAATACAAGTTTTTGAAGCCTCCCATGTCCAAGTCTATTTTGTCTTTTAGAGTGGATGAGATTAAATGTGCTCCAATTCCTCTCACAGCCAGAGGAAGATGCGATCTATGATAAGATATGAATGATAATCCTCCTTAGGTTGGGTGCTTATGACCCATGCAATACCACCACTCAACTATAGAAAATGAAGAAAAATGTGTATAAGTAATTGTTGGTTGCAACCTTTATTAAATTTTTATAAAAAATGACATAAAATCACTAGCAGATGTCTTTTTTTGTCCCGCCTTTATATCACCTTACACAAAAGACCCAGTTAGATCCTTGAAGTACTTTATCTGAAATTAGAAGACTCCAAAAGTTAGTAAATTAAATTGTGTAGAGGAAGAAAATAAAAATAGTGCTAGGGGTAATTGCGGTTACCTTTGCAAGATCATTTGCCTATCTGTTGGGATCGGGCTCATGTTTCGTAATGACTATTTGTACTACTTCCAACAAACATCGAAATAGTCTAACATTATGGTAGTATTGGTATTGAGGATTTGGATAGTATGCTAAAAATCAAAGAAATACATAAACATTTCAAAACCTAACCTTAACTAATAATAAAATAAATATAACTTAAGAAAAATAAAATAACTTACCAGCCAGATGTAGTGGGGTGGATAAGCATCTTCGCCCATTAAGTATTAATGATCTTTGTATAGTTTTTTTGACCTCTTGGGACAACTGCCTTAGTTGCTTCTTTCATTAACCTAATGGACTCATAAATGTATCCCATGATTGGTTTTTTGTCCCCATCAACCATCCTTAAGACCCTCACCACTGGCTTTAATATGCTTACTATTGTACGACACCAATCCTAAAAGGAATGATTACACACAATTGATTCAGTTAATCATTCTGCTAGACTATCACTTTCCCTATAATCATACCATTAGGGTGAAGTAAACAATTGCTTTAAGCCAACCTTCTTGTTTAGGATACTCTGTAATGCTATGTAGTTGGTGACAAAGCGTGTAACACCTGGCAGCATGATATCACCTCCACATCTCTCTCTCATAATCACCAATACATACCCATGGTTATATATAAAGTTGGTGACTATCCTAGCATCTTCCACTACCCTCCTTACAGTATCTAGCTTTCCCATGTCCTTATATGCAATGGGCTGCACATGGGGTCCAAAAAAGATTATGTTTTTCCATGAACTTCCTTCCAGCTTTCTTGAAATTGATACCATTATTTGTAACAATTTAGACCACATTTTCTTGGCTGACCTCCTTAATAACATCCTCTTACAAGCCACTTATGTATTTATAGTCCTTGATAACCTTAGATGCCTTAATAGATTTTAAAAACAAGGTGACGCCATCACAGTAAACCATAAAATTGATGATTAACTATCTCATAAGACCAGTCCAACCATCATACATGATAGTCACCTCATACTCTAGCCATTTTTTTTTCAATCCACCTAAATACTCATCAGGGAGTTCCTTCTTATGGTCCAGATACTTCCCCATCATCTCATATGCAGTGGATGCCTTCACACCTAGCCTTGCCTTTGCCACCTCATCTATAAAATTTTGAAGGAGAGACCTTGTAGTTGCATTGACTATAATTCCACGAAAGAATGATAATTTTGAATATGCTTAGCCTACCTTTTGTCTCATATTCCCCCCACATTTCTTTTATCCCTCTCTGCTTGTGTTCCTAAGAGGGGCACAAAGCAGGATTAATGAGAATGGTAATAAGATGATCCCTCATACTAGAGCTCGACTGATCCCACGACTCCCACCAGTGCCACTGCCATGACCACCATTGGACTTGCCCCACCACTTACTGTTGCGGTTGCCACTACCATCAACACCAACACCAACACCAACATCCCTACTAGGTCTCCTACTACAACTGCCCCTCTCCCCTTATACACAGAAGAAAGCCCAAAATCAAGCCTAAAAGAGTGCATACGTCAAAGTTGTTCTCTCTCGTGCCGATCTTCCAAGCTTACTCTCATTACTTGTTTATAATGATTCTTTTGCTCATCTGTCTCATAATCAAATAGATATTGTATTCCATCATCATTATCATTATCATCACTATCCACATCTACATATCCCTGTGTAGCCTCCCTCAATGTTACATCCCTGTTAATCTTTTTCTTTTCACCTACTTATATCTTTGCCAAGTGATCCTACATTTGTTTCCTAATCTGGGGTGGAACTTTCTCACAACGGGATACCCCTCTAGGTTGCTCACCACTTAGATATTATTTCAGTCGAGTAATCCCACCACCTTGCATCTGTTTCCCACAAAAGTTATATTTTGTTTTCTTCTATCTCCACCAATCATAGTGCCATACTACCACCCAATATCCTCCTCCTCCTCCTCTAAGATACTATGTGACCGACAAGGCATATTCAAAATCCTACGAATAAAAATAAATTATATAACAGTATAAGTGTAAGTGTGTCACATAATGTAGCTAACTAGGACATACAATTCAAAATGTTCTACTACACTTATACATGAACATGAGTACATGAGTACATGTTTGATGTAATTTTCTAGTTTTTTTTTTAAATTTAAATTTCTTTATTAACTTTTTGTAAAAAATTATAAAAAATAAAAAAAATACAAAAAGCATAGTAGAATTAAGATAAAAAAAAAACTTTGTATGTGTCAATATGTTCAAATATGCTTTATGAATTTTTTCTTATTTTTTGGCATTTTTTTGAATTTTTTGAATTATTAAATTATTAAATAAATACAAAAAATATTTTGTTTCCTGAAATCTACCAAAATGACATATTATGTGAAAAATGGTATGTAGTATGATATACAAAAAAAAAAAGACCAAACAATGCTCATTTCATATATTTTTTTTGAATTTTCTTTAATTTCTTTTTATTTTTTTTGAATAAATAAGTAAATAATTTTTTTTTCAGAAACTGTTTTCCATGAATGTGTAGATCTATCACAAATGTATAACATATAAAAAATTTATGAGGATTAGAGGAGAAATGGAGAGATTAGCGAGGTTTTTGTTGAGATTTGGGGTTTCGAGTTCGATTCTTCAATCCAACTCGGATCTAGCTTCTCAAACAAAATAGACTCAGGTGGAATCCTAGATTTAGCTTATAGAAGCTAAATCTAGCAAGAATCTACCAAAAGAATTGGGTTTTGGGTGTTTTTTAAGCCTGGTGATATGGGATTCTTCCACTGTGAGACACAAGACAACCATGTTTCGTGTCTTGCTTTATATTTAAAGGGGAAAATGACCCAAAATGCCCTCATTGCGAGATGCATGCATCTTGCGAGATGCTGGTCTTCCATTGATTTTTTGCTGTACATACTTGTTTCATGCCTTGACCATGTGAACTGAGACATCTCATGCCAGATTTTGAACCATGTTTATAGGATGTCGCCTCATAGGTCTGTCATTTCTACTAATCAGGTGAGGATGAGGACCATAATGGAGCGTTTAGAGCTATCAGGGAGTTAGTTGATGAAGTGTAGCGCCATGTGACTGTTAGAGACATGAATGTTAAGCATGGGAATGCCTCAGAGCAGTTCAAGAGGATGAAGCCATTTGAGTTTAAAGGCTCATTGAATCCATTAGAAGTGGAAGCATGACAGATGCAGTTCAAGAAAATATTTCATGTGATAGGTTGCATTAAGGTTTAGAAGGCCTCTTTTGCAATCTTTATCCTGAAGGGAGAAGCAGAACACTAGTGGAGAGATATTAGAGAGACTTTAACACTTAGTTGGGGCATTTTCCTATGGGTTTTCCATAAATACTACTTTTTACGCAATGTTCGTGATGTGAAGGAGATGGAGTTCATAGAACTCATTCAAGGAAATAGGATAGTCTTGTAGTATAAGGCCAAGTTTATGGAATTGGCTAGGTTTACTCCCCACATTTCAGGAGATGATGAGAGGAAGGCTATGAAGTTTTAGAGAGGATTGTGTCCTAGTATTTGGGTCCACATGGTAGTGTTGTGGTTGAGCACATTTGCTGATGTAGTTGAGACTACCATGGTTATGTGAACAGAGTATGAGGAGTTACAACATATTTAAGATCAGGGAAAGAAGTGTCCGATTTAAGATGGATTTAAGAAATCTAGTGAAATGCCAAGACTTTAAAGGAAGTAGTGACTAAAACTAAGACCCAACAGAATAGGGTTCCTTTCGCTCGTTATGAAAAGATGCATGTAGGTACATGCTATTTTGAATTAGGTGCTTGTTTCAAATGTGGGAAGACAGGTCACATTATTAGAGATTACCCTATGATGAATAATGATCTGACGACTAAGCCTACTAATGAAAACCAAGATCGAAGATACAAGGGCAAGTCTATGCAGTTACCAAAAAAGATGCGGAGGCGTTTAACACTGCGGTGACAAGTATTATTCATTTATTTTCTCATGATGTTATAGTACTTGTTGATCATAGATCCACACACATTTTTGTATACTAAACTTGTGACACATATTTATGCTACACCAAATCCATTAGAGTATGATCTAGTTATATCCACTCTGCTTGGTAAGACTAAGATTGCTAATAGGTATACAAGTCATGTGTAGTCAAGATTGGGGAAGTAGAACTATTAGCAGATCTGATTTTATTGGACCTATAGGACTTTGATGTCATCCTAGCCATGGATTAGTTATCCACTCATCATGATAAGATGGATTGTTGTACCAAGGAAGTGATCATTAGTATCCCTAATCAGTTTGAGGTTATATTCAAGGGAACATAGAGCTTCCCTAAGATTATTTCTGCTTTACGAATACAAATGTTATTGCAAAAACGTGAGCTAGGGTACCTAGCTTACATTATAAATGACCAAATGGATGGAATGTAGATTAGAGACATATCTGTTGTTAGAGATTTCAGTGATGTGCTTCCTAATGATCTTCCTGGCTTACCTCCAGATAGGGAGATTAAGTTTGTAATTGAGTTAGTGGAAAGTACTAAAACTATTTCTATGGCACCACATCAGATGGCACTAGCTGAATTGAAAGAGCTTAAGGTGTAGTTATAGGATTTGATTGATTGAAGTTTTATCCACCTAGTGTTTCACCATGGTGTGCACTTGTTTTGTTTGTAAAGAAGAAGGACGGAACCATGAGATTATGCATTGATTACAGGCAGTTGAAAAAGGTGAAGTGAAGAACAAGTATCCATTGCCATGGATTAATGATCTTTTTGATAAACTGTAGGGTACCAATTTTTTTCCGTGATCAACCTTAATTCTGGATACCATTAGCTTCGAATTAAGAATGATGATAAACCTAAGACTGCCTTCTGTACTAGGTATGAACACTATGAGTTTCTAATTATGTCTTTTAGACTGACAAATGCACCTATAAATGTGATGGAATTTATGTAGATCCTAAGAAGATAGAGGTAGAGCTTAATTGGCCTAACCTATGAATGTGATTAAGATTCATAGTTTTCTGGGATTAGCTGGTTGCTACAAGAGAATTGTGGAAGGATTTTCTAGCATAGTTGGACCATTAACTAAGCTAACATAGAAGAAAGCCAAGTTTGATTGGAATAAGGCATGTAAGTCTAGTTTCAAAGAACTAAAGGAACATTTGGTTTTACATCGAACTTTATCTTACCATCCAATACAGGAGGAAATTTTGTGATCTATATTGATGCTTCTAGAAGGGTTTGAGTTGTGTTTTGATGCAAGATGGGAATGCTATTGCCTATACATCTAAACGGTTTAAACCTTATGAGCAGAATTACCTAATTCATGATTTGGAATTAGCTGCAGTTGTTTTTGCACTAAAGATATAGAGGCATTACTTGTATGGTAAACCTTGTGAGATTTATAAAGATCATAAGAGACTAAAAAGGATCATATAGACTTTGGAGGACATGTTGAGAGCTTGGTTGATTGATTTAAGGGAAAGTTGGGATGATCATTTACAATTGATTGAATTTTCTTACAATAACAGTTATCAAGCTAGCATACAAATGGCACCATTTGAAGCTTTTTATGGAAACAAGTGCATGACACCCATATGTTGGGAAGAGATTGGTGAAAGAAAGTTACTTGGACCCGAATTGGTTTAGGTGAAAACTAAGAAGATTAGAGTTATCCATGAAAGATTGGTTGTAGCTTAGTGTAGGCAAATGAGTTATGCATATCAGAGAAGAAGAGAACTTAAGTTTTAGATTAGAGGGCATGTATTTCTAAAGGTATCACCATCAACGGCTATTATGATGTTTGGAAAGAAACGAAAACTAAATCCTAGATTCATTGGACCGTTTGAGATTCTGAGGAAGATGGGTGATGTTTCTTATGAATTGGTATTGCCTCTGGATTTATCACATGTCCATAATATATTTCATGTATTTATGTTGAAGAAGTACATGTCTGATCCATCACATGTTTTAGAGTTTAAACCACTTCAAGTTAAAGAGGAATTATCATATGATGAGCAACCGGTTCAGATTTTGGATAGGAAAGAATAAGTTCTACGTTAAAAGGTAATCCTATATGTGAAGGAACTATAAAGGAACCATTCGGAGGAAGAAGCGACTTGGGAAGGCAAAGACGAGATGAAGGAAAAGTATCCACACTTGTTTCACACTTAAGGTATGTCAAATTTAGAGAATTGAATTTATTTTAAGGGGGGAAGTGAAACACCCCGTACATGTTTGCACATATTTTGCACATGTGTCACACTTATAATGTACACACATGATATATATGTTCTGCACACACTTAGAATAAGTTAGACGCATATGTATAGAGATATAAATTAGCACAAATTTAAAGACACTCTAGTAACAATTTAGAAAGAATTAATAAGAAAATTATGTCATTGGAAAGGCATGGAAGTATAAAGTCTAACGAAACAAATGGCAAGCGAAACGGACCTAAACAAACAAAGTTATAAACATTTTAGTGAGCAAAGATATATTGTTTTTGGAAAACATGGGCTCTAGCTCGATTGATACAAATAGGGAGGCCTGATCGATTTGTCTTAGGCAACCCAATCGATTGGGCACCCCCTTGATCGATTGGCCCTCTTCGGGACCAAACAGGAAAATTGCTCTCGCGACTCTCCTTCAATGTTTGGGTTTCTAATTTCTTTGGCACTCCTTGGGGGTTTTATAAATTGAATATTTTTAACCTAAATCATTCTAGAAACCCTAGATAAAGATCAAAGAGTATGAGGAAGAGAAAAAAGAAGAAAAAATGAAGAAAAAACTAGGTTTTCCAAGAGATTTGGGGTTTTCTGGAGAACAACAAGTTTAAAAACGAAACTAAAAGTGAAGAGGTAAGAACATAGTTAAATTGTGTCTTTTTTTAGATTCCTAGGTTCGTAGATCTCTGTTATTTTGTTTTACAAAGATTGATATTGTTTTATTCTGGATTTGAATCATTTTAAGTTTTGAAAACCATTGTTTTGTTAAGAACAACCATGTTTTTTTTCACAAAAAAATCATGTTTTTCAAAATACCTATAAGCTATGATTTATTTCAATGTTCTTAGGTTTATAGATTAATTGTCAATCTCTATTCTCAACATTGTTGTACATGATCCACTTGTTTTATTAAAAAATACCTAAGTTTTTGCAAAGAAGCCAAACAGATTTTGATTAGAGTTCATAGAAAATTCTATTTTTAAAGAAGAGTATTATTTTCTATAAGATTAATGATTTACAAACTAAAAATGATGTTCCAATGATTTTTGAACAAGAAAAAGGATTTATTAAGATTGATTTCCTATTTTATAAGTTATGGATTAATGCTATAAGATTGTTAGATAGTGTTTTTACTGTTTTACAAAGTGAATCTTACCTATGTTTAGATTGATCAAGCATCACTATTGTTTTGTTTAAAGTCAAATTTATTGCTATGAACTGTTTGATAGATAGTTATGTTTGAAAATATAATTATATAAGAAGATTGATATTGTCTGTGAATGAAACCACCCTTTATCATCAAGGGGGTTATTTAATGATACCCAACTCACTTGGTTTATGGTGTGGAATATCAACTCTCTCACCGGAGATTAAATTGGTGAAGTGATCCCTCGGTACTAGGGGTGAGATAGTAGACTCCTCTCACTAGAGTGCATATGTGATTATATTGGCCATCTCTTCAAGGATTAAATTGGTGAACTTATAGGCCATTCTCATCGAGGATTAAATGGTGTACAGTGTATTGGCTAAGTGAACATATTGATATGGATTGCATTGTTTCAATATTGTTATTATATTATTTTGAGATTGTTTCTTATATTTTCCTTGCATTGTTTAATTGTTTTCAACATAGTATTGATTAAAACTGTATAGATCCATATTTTGCAATGAATATGCAACTAACTATTTTGAAGTTCTGAAATCGTGTTGAGTCTTGATCCATGTTTTATATAGTTTATCTATTTTCTTATTAAGTTTGTCAAGCTTACCCCAATTTAACACCACAGATGATGAGGAGATCATAGAGTAGTGGTTCCAGTTAGAGATGGATTAGAGACCAGATAGAGTTTTTTTTTTATGATATGAGACGTTGATATTTATTTTAGTTATTTCAGTTTAGAGATATGATATTTATTTTAGTATTGTGAACATTAACGTTCGGGAGGGGATCGGATTCCCCCACCCATCCATGGTTTCCTGGCCCACTTTTCGGCATGTGATGTCGGTGCGTGAAAGGTCGCTAACCCTCTTATGGGAGGGTTAGGATTTACTTGGAGTCGTCACCAACTCGAGGTTAACCGATGGAGTTAGACATCGGTTCTCCTCTTCAAAGGAAGATGAGAAGTCTAGACCCGAAGGTCTAGGGGTTTAACTCCTAATATTGGTCTACATTCCTAAGATAAATGATAAGTTGTTTAGTTGCATTTGGGGAAGGTGTTAGGCACCCCAAATACCTGCCTTTTTAGGGTGACTTCTCTCATTTATACATGTTTTGAATTATGCTAAAGTCCATGTTTGTTAAACGTAAAATTGGTT